>QANX01005867.1:0-62278 GCA_003254975.1 Ochetophila trinervis
GTTTCAATGTTCGAATGACCATTTGTTTTGTGCAACAGCTCTATGAGACTATTGTGGCGTCAAGTTTCCAAGTTAGGCTTTTATTTCGAGGTACATTACGCAAATTTTTTTTGTCTCTTTAGCACCTCATTCACATGGAAAGATTCGTATTGCTTACTTATGTGTGAATGTACATTGTGCTATGTGTCCATCGTTTATCTTTCAATGCTGCTGAATTTGTTTTGGTTATATGCAAACATGTTTAATGTTGACATATCTGTGCATTTGGAATTCCTTTTGCACTTGCACTTTTGTGTCTTTAATCTCGGAACTCACAGCCGTGGCTTGTTCCACTCAAGCCCTTGTCGCACTGCTTCTGTTTGAAAGTAAAGATGGATAGGAGTTGGATGCAAGTGCGTAATAGATCACTCCCTGAATATGTTAATGGAGTCAAGGATTTCATTACTTTTGCAAAAAACAATATGGAAGATGAGGAGAAAATCAAATGTCCATGCTACCAGTCTAACAACTACTACTTCTTATACCCAGATCAGGTACACGACCACTTGATTGTGTACGGAATGCTCACGTCATACGATCCATGGGTGTATAACGGTGAGACCTTAAGCCCCCATGTCCATGAACACATTGTAGATGATGATGCTTCGCTCGACGGTGACGATGATGTCTTTGGGGATGGGACATGGGCAATGCTAAATGACTTGAACAACGAGGCTTTATTCACCGAATGGTCAAACTCATCAACATCTAATCCAGTCCAAGCTGATTGTCAAGTTACCTCAAATCCTTTCGCTAAGTTGTTCCATGAAGCTTCACTTCCAATTTTCAACGGGTGTAAACTTTCAAGGATTTCGGTCCTAGTTAAGCTGCTGCACTTAAAGACATCGAATGGATGGACAAATAAATCCTTCGACATGCTGTTGCAATTACTAAACACAATCCTTCCAGTCGAGTCGGGTCTACCTTCTTCATACTACAAAGCAAAACAAGTAATCCGAGATATAGGACTCCACTATGAGAAAATAGATGCATGCAGGAATGATTGCATACTGTATTGGAATGAATTTAAGGACTTGGATGTATGCCCAACATGTAATGCACCACGCTATAAGGACCGTGCATTTAGTAACAAAAAAGTGGCACATAAGATACTAAGATATTTCCCATTGACTCCACGGTTGCAGCGGCTGTACGTATCCAATAAAACAGCCCGTGACATGATGTGGCACCATGAAATGAGGGTTGACGATGGCACCCTAAGGCACCCGGCCGATGCTGAAGAATGGCAAAATTTTGACAAATCTTTCCCCATATTTGCTAGTGAGCCAAGAAATGTGAAGCTTGGACGTGCTTCCGATGGTTTTAACCCGTTTGATAACAAGTCAACACCTTATAGCATGTGTCCTGTTATTGTTGTCCCATATAATTTACCACCGTGGTTATGTATGAATGACCCTTTTCTCATGTTGACTTTGCTAATCCCGGGTCCATCATCGCCGGGGAATGATATCGATGTCTATCTTCAGCCACTAGTTCAAGAATTGAAAATCCTTTGGGATGAGGGCGAGCAAACATTTGACGCAGCAACTAATGAACTATTTCAAATGCATGCCACTCTGTTGTGGACTATTAACGATTTCCCTGCTTATGGAAATCTATCGGGCTGGTCTACAAAAGGGAAACAAGCGTGTCCTATATGTAATGTTGATGCCTCTTTCCTCTACTTGAAACATGGCCACAAACTTGCTTACATCGGACATCGACGTTTCTTACCGGCTGGCCATCGGTTACGGAACAACTGATGTTATAGTTGTAGGGAGGGTCGAGTATCGCCTAAAGCTTTGACTGGTGATGAAATTTGGGCTCAGCTTCAAAACGTTAGCCAACCCACCTTCGGTAAATTGTCTTGTGGTTGGAGAAAAAGGAAGCATGCTGATTCAAATACTAATTGGCGCAAAGTTTCAATATTTTTTGATTTGCCATACTGGCGAACTCTTCAATTGCGACATAACCTGGATGTTATGCATATTGAAAAGAATGTGTGTGATAGTTTATTAGGAACACTCATGGGCCTCGAAGGAAAGACAAAGGATACCTACAATACTCGCTTGGATTTAGAGGCTTTGGGCATTATGCAAGACCTCCATCCAGTACGCACGGATGGAGCCGTGTATTTGCCCCCCGCTTGCTACATGCTCAGTGATGCTAAAAAAAGAAAAGTTTGCCAATTCCTTATTGATGTGAGGCTTCCTGATGGGTATGCCTCCAACATTTCACGGTGTGTTAACATGAGCGAAACAAAAATATCCAGCTTGAAGAGCCATGATTGTCACATCCTTATGCAGAGGTTGCTTCCAATTGCACTGCGTGGTACCCTACGCCGAGATGTTTGTACTGCGATAATTCAGTTGTGCTTGTTCTTCAGAGAGTTGACTTCGAGGACGTTGACGAAATAATCTTTATTACACATTGATAAGTCCATTGCTGTTACGTTGTCTGTTCTCGAGAAGATGTTTCCCCCTTCATTTTTCAATGTCATGGTCCACTTACCAATTCACCTCGCACGCGAAGCAATACTAGGGGGCCCGTGTCAGTATCGTTGGATGTATCCTTTTGAAAGGTAATTCTTCGACCATTTTAACTCCGTTGTTATAAACTAAATGCCTCCGTTACACTTGCGCACACATTTATAATTATCAATTTTCTACTTTTTAGGTACTTACACAAGCTGAAATGTTATATCCGTAACAAAGTGCATCCCGAAAGATCGATTGCCGAGTCTTACGTCGCAAACGAATGTCTTCTCTTTTGCTCCATGTATCTTCGTGATGTGGAGACAAGGTTTAATAGACCAGAAAGAAACTACGATGTCAATTTATCTAATGAGAGGTCTACATTTTCTACATTCTCGCATAAGGCCCATGGTCTTGGCGAAAAGAAATATAAAGAGCTTGACATGATCGAGTGGATGAAGATCAGATGGTACGTTTTGAACAATTGCACTAAAGTCCTTCCATATATTGAGTAAGTAATACGCAAATATATTTACTCCACGTTTGAAGTTTATGTTAATGCTTTTAACAAAGTATGGGGTTTTGTAAAATTCATTACGTATACTTCTATTTGTAGTGAACATAGAGAACAAGTCAAAGGTGAAATTACTACGGACATTCATGCGTACCAGCAGACACATTTTCCTCAGTGGCTGCTACAGCGGGTATGTATCTCGAAATACATTTGGCACTGTTTTGGGTTGCACTTCTATCGGCTGGTAACCATTTTAAACTCAGTTGGTGGCTGTGATCCGTAATATGCAGCTGCGTGAGTTTGATGCCAGCGACATTGATGGCACATTCGACAATATGAAACGGCTTGCTAGAGGTCTCGATAAGAGAGTGGTTCGGTACAGTGGCTGCCTTCTAGGTGGACATAGGTTTCGCACAATCGACCGTGACAAATGTCGACCAACTTAGAATAGTGGTTTGGTCGTTAAAGCTTAACACGGAGGTGAAGAAATCAATTTCTACGGTGTACTCTGAGATGTCTTTGAGCTTAGATATGGAGGAGAACATCAGAAAGTCTTCATTTTCAAATGTGATTGGTGGGACCTTGGCAACCGAAGCAGATTCACCACTGATGAATTTAATATCCTAAGTATAAGAGCATCCAAGACATGGTACAAGAACGACCCGTACGTTCTCGCACCTCAAGCGGAGGAGGTTTTATATCTACCAGACCCAAAGATGGGAAAGGGTCGGGTTGTTATTGAGCGGGTGCCGCCCCGCAACTTGTATGACGTTCAAGTAACCAAACTGGTTGTCGATACATCGGTGGATGATGCTTATCAACAGAATGAGTGTGTTGGAGACTTTGACATAAATTTGGGAGAGGAATTTTCACATACCCGAAGGACGGATATGGATGGTCAGCTTGTTAGTGTCTCGGGTGGTGCGAGGAACGAGGGAGTGCATTGTGACAACACAAGTAGTCATAACGGATCCTCTACTGAGGACTCCGATGGTGATTCATAATTTTATTGTAACTTTATTAACTTTGGCATGCATATGTCGCTATTGACAGTTATGTATTTTGCGTGTCATGTTAAATTTTGTGTTGTAATGAAACTACTGTGTGGTTTGCATAATTAACTTTCCTTGTTGGATATCGTAAAATATGGAATGTTCTAATATTTATCTTACACGACCACTTGATTGAATGCTGTGCAGGTAGGATCTAATCACTTGCGAGCAAGCTATAATGTTGGGTAAGAAGCTACCATTGCGACGAGGGCAAAGCACAACCAAACCACAGACGAAATCGAGGGGAGAAACACATTCCGGACATTGCTGGAAGCAAACGTGCACAGGTTTAAAATTCTAACCCTTATATACGGTTGGTCTAACTTGGTTGCTGAATTAAATGACATTTTTAGTAATGACTAATGGACTAACATTGATTAAGTAAATTGCTTTCATTGATCGCAGGGAATGAATGGGTTAGTGTGCGTAGAGGAGAAGCAGATAGTGTTCAAAGCACCGCATCGACACCTGGACACGAGATGACATCGACACGTAACGTTTCACGTGTTTGACCACAAACAAAAGGTAGTAAACCAAAATACTTTGCTGCCCCTAATGGGATGGTTGAAACAGAATTTTATAATTTCTGTTTTTGTATAGGCAAAGGCGTTGCATTGTCTCAACCATTGCCTCCGGTACGCCGAAGTTCGAGAAACCGGGTGAATGTCCAGCTTTTTAAGAGTGTAGATGAGCGTGATGAACCTCATTCTCCCGTACAAAGTTAGTACTACGTTTATCTTTTAATTTAATTTGAAGTCATACAACTTATTTAATGTGTTAACTATATTTTATTTGGCGAATTTAATCATTGTAAACAGCGAAACAATATCATAGTTGATTTTTATGATTGCACATGTATTTTTGTGTTTGGAACAACCGATGTTTTTTTATTGTCGCCGTAGGAGTGTGCGCACCTCAAACAAGCCGTGTGCTACGAAGTTTGCCACAGGAAGCACGAGCGTTTCGTACGACAGCGGCTCGTCGCAAAGGCATTGTCGAGCCTATGATTGTTGACTGTAGTAGTAATGGAAGCAAAAGTAATGACGATGCAACTCTTGCATCCTCGTCTTTACTTTGTGATGCTGCGGAAGACCTGCCCCAAGAGGAGAAACACGACATTAGTGAACCGAACGATGATGATGCGACGCTGCCACCTGAAACTACTGATGGCTTGGATGTTGGTGACAGCGGGCACATGCAAGCTGTACATGGAGGTGAACAGATATGTATTTGTGGGATTGATAATAATGTGCATGAGAAAGAATGTGGTTGTCGGAGTTGCGCAAAAAGCTTTCTTAAACCACTAATATCAATCATTACATTTTTGCAGCTACAGCACCGGTGAGGAAGCGTGGACCAACTAGAAGTCTTACCGTTTTGAGGAAGAAGTTCCCAAAAATGGGGATTATGAAGGTTACCGTGCCCAAGCATGTGATGCGGTTTGTTGGTGCATTCTCCCAAGAAATCACCACTGAAATTGGGGCACTGATAAGAAGCAAAGCCTCGCCTTATGTTAATGAATGGAGTGACGTCCCTAACAATAGGAAAGAAGATATATTGGACGAATTGAAGGTGAAGACATGTTTTGACACTTACATTCCATAAAAATATATATGTGAACATATTAATAAGCTTCAGCAACAAATGCGTCATTTGTGAACTGATTGAACTATGTGAAACTTTGGTGCAGCGGAACTTTGATTTAGGTGACGAACCACACAACTACGAAGTGCTGCACAACCAGTTGAAGAAACAATTCCTCAGTTGGAGATATAAGCTGAAAGAGAGGTATGATAAGTGTAGCACGGAGGAAGAAGTTGTCGCTGCTTGTCTGAGAGAGGTTGCTTTGCATGAATGGCTGTTGGCTGTTGAGAGGTTCAAGTCTGACAAATTCAAGGTAATACCAATATTAGTAACTATACAATCGGTTGAAACATTTCAAATTCATTTTGCTAACGTGTGACTTCGACGTGCAGAAAATGAGTGCAACGAACAAACATAATAGAGGTGCAGCCCAAATTAATCATAGTTCGGGCACGAGGTCATTTGCTAGACTTGCAGGCGAGGCCACGCAGCTGGTAAGATTGAGTTTTGATGTCTAAATTGAACTTGGCTTAATTTTTTGCAGCAAACTAATTCCTGAACTTGTATGCTTATTAATTGAATAGGACGGATCGGTGGACCGGTATTCATTGTGGTATACCACCCACTACAACTCAACCAAGAAGAAATGGGTGGATAAGAAGTCCAAAGCGGTTTATATAAGTATCTTAAATTGTACAACAACTTGATAAAAAATAAATGGGTTTAAATTTCAACATAAATACTGAGAAAGATAACATAGTAAAATATATATAAATATAAATATATTTTCTGATATATTTAGTGAGGGATTGCAACACTTTCACGGATTTTATTGAATATACAGTTAAGTATTTGATTGAATATTTGTTTTATAGCATTTAGTGGATTGTAACGCTGATTAGCTTGTCTTGTGGAAGTTCATGAATGTACACATTGACGATATAAATGATATAATTGCAGTGATAACTTAAATTCCAAAAAAACTTATACGAAATTCGTACTTATACATGGATGATGTTGTTTATGCAGGAGGAGTTACTAAGGCTGCGAGATTCGGAGGAGGGATTAGAGTTGACAACCGATGAGATATTCGACATGGTGCTGCCTCCTAAACGTGGCCATCAAGTTGGCATGGGACTTGGCCCATTACATCATTTAAAGCGAGGACGAATTGATACAGATGCGGTTGAACAAGAGATTGCTGAAACGAGGGCATGCAATGAAGCATTGAAGCTTCAAAACTAGCAGCTTGCAGCACGTATGGCTGAGATGGAGGCAACACTTAAATCCTTGCAAGGCCATATTGAGTTGATGACACCTGGGTGGGATAGTCAACCCCGCCATGATACTTAGCGGGTCATTTGGGTACGTTGTCATTCTCTTTGAATTTTTGATTTTTGGGTTATACAAAAGTTTATTGCTGAATATTTAAGAAGACTGATAATTATATTTCAGTTTAATCTAGCTGTGAGACATTGGTTGTATGTTATGCAATAAACATCAAATGTTGAAGTTCGGAAGATGTGTTTTGATAACTTAACTGTACTCTTAAATTTTGAGAATGCTGTGGCATGTTGAAGTAGTGTCGAAATGCAACTAGCTAGCTAATATGGTTGCTGATTTTTGTTTTTTTTGGTATTCCAACTATTTAGATGCATTTTGTATTCAAGCTTTAGTGTGGTGGAAGTAAGTAAATATATTTGTTTGGTTGCTGATTTTTTGTTTTTTGGGTTATCCTTTTGAAATGCAACTAGCTAGCTAATTTGGTTGCTGATTTTTTGTTTTTTGGGTTATCCAAAAGTTTTACTGAATTATTACTTCAAGATTAGTGGGGTGGAAGTGCTTGAATGAAAAATGTGTGCAACATTATGGAAACGTTCGATGCTGTGTATATATTTAATGAATTATGGTATGTAATTAGTAAAAGTGCTTGTGGAAGAAGTGTTTATATATGAATGTGTATAGCTGACTTCTATGCAAGGTGTTAGTGATGACAACAATATTTCCAGATTCGTGCACTTAAAGACATTGAGATAGCATAATGATATAGGGTAAACGATTTTTGAATATTGAAGAAAAAAACCAAAGGGGTGTCTTATTTGTGCAGGGTATTTCCAGATTCGCATTGGAGTTTTTGATGTCAAAGAAGCCCGTATTGGTGAGTCCTGACTTCTATTTATGAGACATTGCTGATAGGTTATGCAAAAATGTATCAAATGTTGAAGTTGGGAAGATTAGTTTTGACATTTAACAGCTATGTATATTTTGAGAATGCTGTGACAAGTTTAAGTAGTGTGAAATTGCAACTACATAGAAATATGTTAGCTGAATTTTTGTTTTTGGGTTATCCAAATGTTAGGACATAATTTTTTATTCAAGCACTAGCGTGGTGGAAGTGCTTGAATGAAAAATTTGTGCAGCCTAATGGACAAGTTCGATGTTGTTTATATAGTTAATTAATTATGGTATAGAATTAGTAAAAGTGATTGTGGAAGCATGGATTCATATGAATGTGTCTTGATAAATTATATGCAATATGTTAGTGATGAATTTAATATGTTAATTATACAATTGGGGTTGAGATTTCATAATTATATAGTGCTTGAGATTGTTAAGCTACAGGGACAGGGAAAATGTGGAAACCGTCCCTGGTATTTCTAACATTATACATAGATTCTGTCACAAATGGTATAGTGTGACGGAATAAAAACAACATACCCATCACTGAACTTAACTTATTAGAGACAACATTATGGACGGTCACAATAACCTATATGTGACGGAAAATCGTCACAACCGCGTCACAAAAAATATGTATAAGGGACGGATGTGAACTGTGACAAATATATATCCGTGACGGAGAATCGTCACAAAACTGTCACAACAACTATGTATAAGTGACGCCAAAAAACAGCGACAATTATATATATGTGACGGAAAAACAGTCACAAAAACATCACAACAACAATGTTTACGTGACGTATGCTAACCGTGACAATTATATATCAGTGACAGAAACCCGTCACACAATTGTCACAGAAGAGTATTGTTGGCCACACAAAGTAAATGGTCACAATTGAGCAACTGTGACGGGAATCCGTCACAAAGTCGTGACAAAGCCGCACTATTGTCGCGGTTAGCTGGCCGTCACAATTATGTAACAGTGACGGTTAAAGGGTCACAGTTGTGCAATTGTGACGGGAATCTGTCACAAAGTCGTGACTACGACGCCCAATTGTCACGGTTAGTTGGCCGTCACGTCTAAGTTACAGTGACAGTTATCCGTCACACTACTGTTACAAATGTCGTTATTGTGACGGAAGAGGATCCGTCACTTAATCCTTGCCGGCAGTGGCTCGCCGAAAAATTACAATGGGTTAGAATATAAGTGACGTCCGTCACTTAAACTACATTTTTTGTGACGCTGAACAGTAAACGGTCACTGAAGAGAATTTGTGTCGGGGCTATTGCGAAAGCACTGTGACGGGTTAGTTACCGTCACAGTTGGTGGATTGTGTGACGAATTTGCTTCCGTCACAAAACATTGATTTCTTTTGTAGTGTTCATAGGCGTTCTCTACATGTTCCTTGGAGGATAGTTTCAACTTGGTATAAAATGTTTGGCTTTCATCGATCCTATTCACATGTAGATGTCTCATATTTACCCTAAGATGACTCTAACAGTTTTGGCGGAACAATGGTCATTTCATTTGCCCGAGTCTTAATTTTATTTGCATGTTATAGATTTATTGGGGGGGAGGACGGTCACAATAACTTATATGTGACAGAAAATCGTCACAACAGCGTCACAAAAAATATGTTTAAGGGACGGATGTGAACTGTGACAAATAAATATCTGTGACGGAGAACCATCACAACAACTATGTATAAATGACGCCAGAAAACGGTGACAATTATATATCCGTGACGGAACAACCGTCACAAAATCGTCACAACAACAATGTTTACGTGACGGATGCAAACCGTGACAAATATATATAAGTGACAGAAACCCGTCACACAATTGTCACAGAAGAGTGTTGTTGGCCACACAAAGTAAAGGGTCACAATTGAGCAACTGTGACGGAAATCCGTCACACAGTCGTGACTTAACAGTTCTTTTGTCACGGTTATCTTGCGATCACAATTAAGTAACAGTGACGGTTAAGGGGTCACAGTTGTGCAATTGTGACGGTAATCCGTCACAATGTCGTGACTACAACGCCCAATTGTCACGGTTAGTTGGCCGTCAAATTTAAGTAACAGTGATGGTTAGCTATCACTATACTGTCACACACGTCATTATTGTGACAGAAGAGTAGCCGTCACTTAATCATTGCCGGCGGTGACTCGCCGGAAAATTACAATGGGTAGGAATATAAGTGACGGATTTTTGCCGTCACTAAAACTTCATTTTTTGTGACGCTGAACAGTAAACGGTCACTGAAGAGAATTTGTGTCGGGGCTATTGCGAAAGCACTGTGACGGGTTAGTTACCGTCACAGTTGGTTGATTGTGTGACGAATCCGTCACACATAATATACGTTGTGACGAATTTGCTTCAGTCACAAAACATCGTTTTTTTTTGTAGTGTAAATTAAGCTAGTGAACTAGAATATATACCTAGTGAACTATTATACATGTATCCATATTTTTATAAATTAAGCTATTACTTTGTTGCAAATTAGTATTACCATTGTTAATTACCAGGATCATATATATTATATAATACATATATATATAAAAAGAGATTTAAAATTTTCTAGAAATCTCTTGAAAAAATTATCAACTTCTTTTTCAATTTAATTAATAAAATAATATAAAATATCTAATCACACTTCAAGAAATCTGGCCTACAATGACAACGGCATTTCTTGACTGAAAGCCATTTTTGCATCGCTAAATCCATTTAGTTACGCAAAACACGTCGTAATAGCTCCGTGACAATAGGTGCGTCACTGAAAGTCCCTAGCCACAAAAAAGTGTCGGTTTGTGACTGAAGACCAATTTCAAAATTTTAGAATTTTTTTCGTGACTAAATGTGTCACATTCAGTAATGAAAACTGTTGTAACTGAAGTCTCATGTTTTCGTTGTTGAAACTGCTGGTTTTGTGGCTGAAGGATGTCAATCAGTTACCAAAACTGTCGTGTCTATTTCGTGCAGTAGTCACAACATGGTTGTCGTGACTAATTTGAAGTGTTTTAGTCACTTTTTTTTATGTCCGTGACTAAATTGCCCTGGAATTAGACACGAAAACATTCGTGGCTAAATGTATGATATATTAGCCACGATAGTCGTTTTCATGTCCAAATTTGTAATTTTTTGTCACGCATTGTATTCATTAGCCAAGGAAGTTATACATAACTGATGTTCTGGAAACTTTACCAGTCCCATATTAACAAGTTACTCACATGCTGAAATAAAACATATATAAGTTCCAAATCGCATCCACAACCAACAAACAAAAACTAAACGAACAAATTCTTATCAAAATATTCTGCTTTACTTATAACAAACCATCCCAAAATATTACTATATATCCACAAAATATATATAAGTCTAAAGTTTCAGCAATCAGTTTCTCATTTCCTAATCACAACATGTGCAAGTTAAGATGTTAGCACTTAACATCTTCAAAAAATATATATTAACAATTGGCCTTCAAACTACTATTTACTGCCATCTCAAAAGTCAGGTACCAGCTTGCATACCACAGTCATTCCGAGTCCAAGCTAAGGGAACCTGAACATCAGTCAAGTAGAAATCACCAACACAATTTCAGACACATACTTCTAGAACACTTGATTAGTTGTACTTTTCAATATTTACAATTATCTATCAAACATAATAGTAGACAAAAATGTAAAAAGATTATCACCTTATGCATCAAACCTAAATGATCTTGTACATAAAACCCCTCCATGTTCAACTGAACATCCAAGCCTTTTCTCACATGATTACCATATGCATCAAACATCTGGGGAAACAAACTAAATTGTTAGAAAGCATAAAAACAACTACAACATTACAGCGACCAAGTTTCCATTACTCAACCAACACTTATGCAGTTATGCTCTAAAAGTCATTTACTACACAAAAATAGATCTTGTATTCAAATTATAATAACATGGACTATTGTTTGACCTTGAGTAGCAAAAGAGTCAAATATACCTCTAATTTTAGCTATTTAACCATGCAACCTGGAAGCAGTTGGCCTTCTAGGATTAAGGGTTGGGCTTTGACATGCTGTAAACATCCAGGAGTGACTAGTACAAGGAAAACCAAGAATATAACTGAGACAAATATTCACTATATTGCAAAACAAATAACAATTTCTTTAGCATATAAACCTTGAATACCTTTGTGCGATGAAGGTTTTACACGTATTGAATACATGTGTTTTTTCTTATTATGAACATCTTCAGCTGCATTATAAAAACTAACTTCCATAGACATTTCTAAATTACTTTGAAAATATACTTCTAATCCAATCTCTTTGAAGCAGTGGATGATGCATAATTTACAAGCCTAACAACTGCTACAATTTCCTTAGGAGTAACTTGTCCTGCAATAGCTTTTCCAGGTAATGCCTAAAAACAAAAAAGAAACTATACTATATTGAAGATTAAAAAGATTATTCCTTATTTAAATTTTTTAAATTGTCAAAACGAATGAATTGATCTGAAAAGCCACTAAGAAAACCATGACTCAACATCAATACTCTATCCAAAATAGACTTATACAAACTAAGCTACATGAAAAAAACAAAAAACAAAAACAAAAAAGAAATTGTCTTTCAGCCCTTCAGCTCTAAAGGCTATATTTTTGCCAGATCTTTAAACATCCACTCATGTCAAACCCTTTATCACAGCATTCACTTGTGTCACTTTTTCACCTCCCTCTATTTCTAATGCAGATAAAGATCAAACTCTCTTGCATTAATAGAGAAGATAAAAAAAAAAAATTATACTAACCCCAACATCTAGCTCTTTACATAGTGTTTCACTTAGCAAGTCATTAGTAGATGCAGATTTTTGAAGCTTCTTCTCAAGTTGGTACTCCCACTCAACTCTTTCAAAAGCCAGGAACTGACATTGATGGCCCATATTTCAAGAAGAGAACATTATAGAAAGAAAGGAAGAGATAAAGGGAGGGAGAGGAAAAAAATTAAAATAAGGGATCTAAAAGTAGTCTCCTTCTAAAAGTGGAAAACTGAATTATTCTAATCCTTTTCATGAAGCAAGTTGTAAAAGTGAAATGCTGACTTTGTATTATCCATATAAGACCATAAAATGAGAATATAATGACTACAAATATCCACTATCCAAACATTGCCAGTATCACTGGTTAAAAATCTGATAATAAGACCATAAAATGAGAATATAATGACTACAAATATCCACTATCCAAACATTGCCAGTATCACTGGTTAAAAATCTGATAATAAGACATCCACTGAATATATTTCCTGATACTTTCTATAAGAACTTCCATATGTTAATGAATAGTTTTTTTCTGAAAAAAAATAATAAAAAAAAAGACAATGAAAACGAATGTATAGTTGTTATTACTATTATTATCATCTATTTTTTTCATTACATAGTAATACTGCTACAATCGATGATGAGAAAAAATTGCAAATGTAAAACCGCAGCTTACATGCAAACATTTATAAAGCTTACCAAGAAAAGGATCCCCCACTCAGACAGAACTTTGACATCTGTAAGATTTCTAATCAAGCCAAATTGATTGAGCACAATCCCAACAAAGAAGAAACCAAATATCTGACAACAATATCATACTTCCAATGTTATTTGACAGAGTATTTAACGTGAACACAAAAACAAAAATAAAAATAAAAGATATTAGAACATAAAAGATAATAGATAAAACAATCCAAAAAACATGTGATATTATTCTTACAAGGCCAGCTTTAATGTTCTTGAATGCAGGAACAACCTAAACAACCACACCTAATAATGTCAAAGTATCCAGTCCTAGATCATTGATGGCTTCAACAGCAAAGGTAACATCAAGTGTAGCATGTATCTTTGAGCTTGCCAAATGGGCTGATTTATTAGAGAGAGAGAATCCTCTCCAACCATACAATGAGGAAGTTAACAAAGAGTTTCTCTCAAAGAGACATCTTGAAACAAAAGAGTTGTGGCTTGTCTTGTCACTAGTGGCACATGATAAAAACTGCACTTGCATGTTATTGGAGAATGTAAAATTAACAGCATATCTACAAACTTGTAAAATAGAAAGAGAGCAAGCCAAAAATGGGTCTTGTGTTTGATAACCTAACACCCCTGTGAATAATGAACACAAGAAATAGATAGTTACAACCAGAGCTTTGCAACCATATGAAAACAGCATACATATATATGTTTTATTTTTTTGGTACCTTCTATTGAAATTGATGTACTGACAGACTTGAACCAACAAACACCTTAAACCATATACCCCATTACATGAATTGAGTAAATGAATGCCGACTTATCGAAATGACATCACAAAAAAAATATATATATAAATAATATTGACACCAACGACTTCTCCATCAATATAGACAAGAGGGCCCCCGGAATTCCCCTACATTATAAAGAAAAACCAAGAGATTACTTAAGCAGAGAATGTAATAATATTGACACCAACGACTTCCAATACACATTTCTACACATTTTGAACTATGAGTCTAACTGGCTACCTTACTATACCAGCGATGACAGTATTCTGAAGTGAAAGTGGACAGCCCATTGCTCCCCAAGATGAAGCTTTGTTGAAGAGCCAAGTTTGGCAGTTGGAAGTGGGGTTTTGGAATTGAATTTAACAATAGCAATATCAGAATGTAAATCAACATTCATCACTGAACCGACAAATGTTCTACCATCCTGCAAAGTTATATCAACCTGCAACAATATTCATGCTTGAAAATCATACACGTATATTATAACCATAAGTATGGACTTTTCATAATGTGAAAAGTAAATTATACTTCCATAAAACAATTTTATCATATCATGCAGCATTCATAAGTTCTTATCATTCCTACATCTTTTCCAAACTTAAAAAGTAGCAAAAATAAAGTCTACTGATTCATATTGAAGTGGACTTATTATGATAATCCTTGTATCCTTAGAAAAAAAAAGAAAAAAAAAAGATGGAGCTTCAGCAAAACAAAACTGGTGTTCTTTAATGATGAAAAAAGTCAACATAGTCATATAACACTAACCTTTCCTTTAGACGAAGCCCGTAATCCATGAAAATCAACTACAGCATGAGTACATGTCAAAATGGTACCATCTTTGTCAATAATAGTTCCAGAGCCTATACCCTTTCCACCAACGTCCCCAAATTTATCTACAAATAAAGCCCATTGATAAAAAACCCAAAATCAATATGCAGAAGCTACTAAAGAAAAAGATTAACATGTATACCCTTAGGAATAGATATATTCACTACAGCAGAACCAACACAAGCAGCTGCATTTGCAATGGTATTTATGCCCAAGCATCCACAACATGGTTTTGTGCTATCTTCAAGAACCTCTGAATCTCTTTTTACATCTGATGGCGAGATCGGAGCCTCTCTATATGAAAATAAAGGAAGCACTCCTACTGAAGCTTAAATCAATTAAAAAAGCACTCCTCAGCATTCAACGCACAAAGCCAAAAGTCGACGACAATGGTCTTTCAGCGATGCAGCGACGATTTCGGCGTTTCGGTGCAACAACGCTTCCTCTATTTTGCCGGGGATTTGGGTTTGGCTGGCCAGGACAGTGGGTGCTTGTGGAAAGGAGGCCACTGTTCATAAGATACGCCAAAGGCCATACCAGACAGTTTTAGATGAAGGACACGAACAAATATTGAAAAAAACGGTGCCGTTTTGGTCAATTTGTTTTAAATGGAAAAAAAAAATTTATTCTGTCACGAAATTAATTTTGTGACCATATGTATTTCATCAGTTGACCAGTCAAACTCAGAGTATTTAGTCACCAAGACGAAAAATTTGTAACAGTAGGTTTGAAACTTTTGGAGGGAAAATTTTCCCCCGAAAAATTGACCCATTAGTTACGTAAACATGTTACGATTTCGGATTTCGTAACTGAAAATATGCAATTTTTAAAACAGTCACGAAATATTTTTTTCCGAAACAGAAAGAGTATCTTCAGTCACGAAACTTAATTTGTAGCTTCAATTTTCGTTGCTGTAGCCCAAATTTCTTGTAGTGTCAGCTGGTTAATTAGGTGCTTTGAAATTATTATCTATGTAGATGCCTAAAAGCAATAAAAACTATAATTTTGCCACTGATTATTTAGGTTTAATTAATATCTAACATCTATGGGATTTTTTGTATAAGTTATACCAAACTTAATCAAAAATATATTCAAGGATAGCTTTTACATAAACTTGAGCGTTATTATACAAGACAAATTGTAGATATCACATACTAGTGTGCCCTAATTATATTCAATTTCATTAAGAGCATGATTAAGTTTAATTAACAAAAGAAAATGAACTTCTATTTTCATCATGTTATTAATGTGTCCCATATAGCACAAATTAATTACACAAGATCTTAAGCATAAAGCACTAATAACATGATGAATTATAAACTTCATACATTAAAAATAGAATCCTAATACATAATATCAGGTCCTCGTAATTAGGACTTCATTGCAGTCCTAGTTATGAGGTTTAGTTCATAATTATAGAGTACTCAACATATAAATTCAAAGAAGACATAATGAACAAATAAAACAAAAGGGAAGAATTAATCAAACTAGGTTGAAGACTAGTTTTGTCACTTCAAAACCCACGACCTAGCTTCCTTGATTCCCTTTAAACAGTATGCCATTTTTGGTCATTTGGGCTTCTTCTTCTTTTCTTTTATTTTTATTTTTTTTTGGTAAATTGTGGATTGCAATTCGAATACATAATTATATATGGTGGGTTTGTTATAATTATACCACTAGGAATACTTAATTGGTGTCGCTCTTTTTTTTTAAAGTCATTTGTACTGTAATTTGGATTGACTAATGTTAAATTTACTGTCTCATAGTTGTTAAATTTATGTGTGATTTTCATGTCAATTTAAATTATAATGTGAGTGCATTTCTAACAAGATTTCCCAAGAGTTCATTAGCATGCCTTACCGTATGTAGCAAGCCGCCATTCCTCAGCTCTTTTTAGTTAGGGTAGTTCGAGATCTAAGTATTTCTGATGTACGGATTTGAAAATAGAATATGTAAATGATCGATTCACCTGTGAAATAGATGGGCGTTGATTTACGTAGAAAATCTATTTGCGAATAGGTAGACGGATGACTCACCAAGTTAAATAGCACCACTTACTAAGTACTCTAATCTAATCGTTAAGAGCATCTAGGTAACAAATGGCAGTGCTCTCTGAGGTCTGATCGGGCTGTAGGCTTCTGTAGTAGCCTCCGTTGAGGAGCTTGGCGTGGCTTAAGGAGAGGGTCCATCCTTCCTTTCAACTATGCTAAAGGTTGGAAGTGATTCTGCATAGGGATCTTGAAGGGTCGAGAGATGACAATAGGTCTTCTTTGATGTTGGCCGGGTTTTAGTGGGAACTCCTATCTCTGGTTCCGATTACGAGCGTACCTGGCGCCCTTAAGGTCTTCTTCCTGGGTGCGACGAGGGGTCCTGCAATGCCTGTTCTGCATTTGGGGTCAAAGCTGCCCCCTCAACCATTTGGTGTTCACTCTGAGAGCCAGAGGTGTTTTTCTTCCAGACCTTCTTTCTGGTCTTCTTTGGTGCTGATGTCTGCGGTGCCTGCTCGAGCTGCTTGCCCTTCACGCGGGCAAAGATAGTGTAAGTAGTGTGGACAACAGCTTCAGTTTCCTTAGCCACCTTCTTCAAGGCTTTGCATTTCATGAGGCATGAGGAAGACTTGTTCAATGGAGGGAAATCCTCAACAGTAAATGGCCCAACAGTCACCAAGTTAGCCAGCAGACTACCAAAAGTTATGGGAGTGGCAGGGCTGAAAGCGGCAATGCTAGCAGTCAACATGATCGTAACTGTAGAAAACAATCACGAACTTAGTGCTCGCCACAAAATTTTATGAAGACTGAGGGTGGTCGTAGATCAGATGGAGGAGAGATTGGTCCCACAAGGCGTGCCAAAGATTATGGAACCGCGAAAACTCCTGAAGAGGGTGAACTCTCTTCAAGCACATTTAGACTATTTGGCCAACTGGGGTTTGATTGAGTGAATATTCATGTTGAAAGGGCTTAATGAATATATTCGTAAGCTATGCCATTTAGAGAATGTATTCATTACCATATTCACCATATACGAAGTCTAAGGAATATTCATCTACTTGAGATTTTGAAAATAGTTTGGAGACACCCTTGTAGACTTTTTGAATAATGAGCAGGGGTTGACTTTGAATCAAATGAAGGTCGAAGGACCATTCAAATCATTAAGGGGCATGGATCTAAGCCTATTTGTTTGGTCAATCACCCCAGGGGGNAAACAAGTGATATTTGAACCAGGTGATTGGGTTTGGGTACATTTGAGGAAGGAAAGGTTTCCTAACAAAAGGAAGTCTAAGTTGGATGCTAGAGGTGATGGACCTTTTCAAGTGCTCGAGAGAATCAATGACAATGCATACAAGATTGATCTTCCAGGTGAGTATAATGTGTCCGCATCATTTAAAGTTGCTGATCTTTCTCCTTTTGACATGGATGCAGATTTGAGGACGAATTTTTTTGAAGAGGGAGGGAATGATGTGGGCATCGAGCACTCTTCTAGAATGGATGTTCGTGATAAGGACATTACGTTGCCAAGTGGACCAGTGACGCGTTCTCGAGCTAAGAAGATCAAAAAGGGAATGCTTGGACTTGTGAAAAGAATTATGGATGAAGATCGATTCAAGTTTCCAAATGATTTGAACACTTTTCCGAGGCCTAATGATGATTTAAGCATGTTGTCCAACCAAGGGATGAAAGTCGTAATGATGCTCGAGAGTTGCGGAGACGAAACGGCGTAATTTTAAAAATAAACAACTTAGAATGGCAATTTCGTAATTTTAGCTATTTTTGGATGATAACGGCAGTTTCGTAATTTAGCTATTTTCGGATTATAATAGCAGTTTTGTAATTTTTGCTATTTTCGTTTTTAGGGTTAGTTTTCAACCTTAGGATTACTTTCTTAATATTTAATGGTTTAGATTGATTCTTGATCTAACCCTAGTCCTTATATAAAGGGGGATCAATTCTTTTGTAAGACAGATTTGAGTTTTTAATCAATTGAGAGAATTAATTTTCCTATTGCTCCCAGGAGTGTTCTTGCAAGGTGAGGAATCAATTTCTTCTTCTTGTTGCATTAGGAGTTGAATTATCTTATCAAAGTAGAAATACTTTGTGGCGATTATTCTTCTCTTTCCCTAGCCTTCTAATCCACGTTTTTAGATACAAGTTATCTAAGGGTTTGGTAGGGCGGGTTCTTGTTTCCAATTACTGTTCAATATTTCTTGTGTGTTTGGGGTTTCGGATTCTTTAATCTTGGGGTTCCGCATCAGACTCTTAATGGTTAGGTTACTACCTGCCTCTACGAAAGAGGTGTACTTTGTACCGCCTAGAGGTCATATAGATCGGAACCTGAAGCGATAAGAACGAAAGCCCTACCCACAGCTACAACTACTGGCGCTTCAAAAGGCTTAGCTTAGATTCTAAGGGCGCTACTAAAAGCCTTTTTTTAGGTCGTGTAATAAGGAGGTGTAAGCCTCAAAAGCCTTTGGTACTTCGGTAGGGCAAGCAGCCAGCCTTAAACCAAAAAAAAGGTTAGGAACCCTTCCCCTATTTCTGCATTTCATTATCTATTTGGCCCGCCTCAAACAAAATGATAAAAAAGGAGAGGCCTATTGTATTGATTCAAAGCCACTATGAAAGGGTCGGTCAATAGCATAGCTCTTTCTTTCCCAGGTCTTCTTTCTTTCGAAGGAAAGGCCTTCGCATTCTTAATCTGGTAGGGGGCTAGGCAGATTTGTTTACCCCAGCTTGGAAAACAACATCCCCGCATGGAGAATGGAAAAGCTGGCAAATTTCGTGGAAATGCGCTAGAATGGAATATGGCCGAAATCCATCATGCACCAATGCTGCTTCAACATCTCGTTCCACTATAACTTGGGCATCTATAATGGATACCATCTGTCGTAGGTCATCAGTGTGCCCCAGATGTAGAATTAGATATCAGTTATAAAGGATGCTACTTCAGGTGTCATCCCAGATAAGAGGCTGGTCCAATTGTGGGATAACAACTGGTTGTGGTACCGGTTGAGAAACTGGTTGACAATTCCTGTTTTCCCGTTTGATTCAATTTTCGAGAGTGAATGTAAGGAGTGTAGACTGTCGATCAGGTGTGAACATTCAACCAAAGGCATTTTGGGGATTGGCACTAAGCATTGTGGCCATCACAGTTCAAGCTACGTATGGCTAGCATACAACATACGGGTTTCTTAGACAAAAGGAAAAAAAAGGATGCTAGTACCTTTAGTCCAATCTTAGACAAAGAGCAAGGAGGATATGAAGCACTGCTGGGCAGACCCTGGCTCCAACCATTACCAAACTAATACCTATTATGTTTAGTACTTCAGGTGCTTCTGTTGCATATAATGTAAATCCCGTAGCGGATCAATTCCAACGAGCCTTTCAAACTAGTACTTTTTGTAATCGACTCTATACATTCTTCAATAAACGCTGGTTCTTTGATCAAGTTTTTAATGACTTTATAGCTAGATCGTTCCTACGTTTCGGACATGAAGTCTCATTCGAAGCTTTAGACAAAGGTGCTATTGAGATATTGGGCCTTTATGGTATCTCATACACATTCCGACGATTGGATCTCTCTATGAATGGAAAAGGGGTGCTTCGGATCTGGAGTAATCACTATTGTTAGGCAAAAATCAATCGGAGGGAAAGACAAAAGAAAGAGTGATGCCTACATTAAATCAATTGATTTGTCATGGTATCCATATCGTTTCGACTTTTTCTGGAAAACTACTCTTCGGGTATCTAGGCATGGTTTATGCCATGATCAGTATAGGTGTTCTTGGATTTCTTGTTTGGGCTCATCATATGTTTATTGTGGGCTTAGATGCTGATACTCGTGCCTACCTCACCGCAGCTACCATGATCATAGCTGGATACTTTTTTATTGAACTGTCTCCCGTACTAGTTCCTTTTGAATCTCTTCCAGAAATCAGTCTATTCTTGGACAACGATCCATACTTCTCTTTCATATTCGTAGACCTTTCTACGATAGTATTTTCACAGGTAAAGACAGAAAGGTTTGAAACTCAAGAGTTCGAAGAAACTAATCTTTCTTTTTTAGTCAAGCTTTCTTTACTTTTATTATTTATAATACATTGTACCTTAACCTTAGGTGCTCAAGGTTCTAAGATCTCCTTTTGCGATGGGGTAAACGCCTTCTCCCCGCCTACTCCGGTTCTTCCTGAACCTATTCTGCCCCCCGAGACTTCACCGGTACCTCAACCAGTACCTCAACCGATACCACAACCAATTGTTATCCCACAATTGGACCAACCTCTTATCTGGGATGACACCCGAAGTAGCATCCTTTATAACTGATATCTAATTCTACATCTGGGGCACACTGAATACCTTTCTTGTTTTTGTGTGTTGTGTACATAGGTCTCTTTCTTTATTTACACCTCTCTTTCTTTATTTACACCTTTTTGAAACATCACTCCCTTTTTCTCTCTATATTGCTTGGGAAGAAAAGGCATATGTACGCGCGCACACACATGCAGACACACGGATATATATATATATATATATATGTGTGTGTGTGTGTGACAAATGGCTAGAGTTCAGATATATAAAATATTTTTTAGATTGATGAATATTATCCAATATACTTTATATTTTAAGACTCTTGTTGATTGAGAATTGTGTCGATGGTGCGGTTAATAAAATGAGGAGACAATTAGTTACTTGTGCATGCTATATAGTCATTATTTTGTTTTGATTAATAATTAGAATTAAACTTAGTACCTCACACATGAAAAAAGTGGATATTGTCGTCATTAATTGAGTAGGTAGGCTCATGGGGGCTAGATCCTGGGAGATGGATTCGATGGACGGTACATACGTGAGCCTTATGTCCACATAAACCATGTTAATTAGTTCCTCGAGAAAAGGATGAAACCCAAGCACACTACAAAATGAGCTCGTTTGATATATTGTATTGTATTAGATTATATTGTAATGTATTGAATTATATTGTAATGTATTATATAATACATCTCATGTGTTTGGTACAAAATTATATTAAAATATATATACAATATAATATTTAATATACTATAATATTTTATTGGACTATTTTATTAAAATTTAAAAATTTTAACTTTTAAATAAAATTTTAATTTTTAAACTTTTATTAAAGCTTTTAAATTTTAATTTTTAACTTTTATAAAGCTTTTAATTTTAACTTTTAATTTTATTAAAGTGTTTAATTTTTAATATTAAATTTTTTAATACTTATTATTGGTGAGTTCTAAAAATATTAAAAACAAATTAATAGTAGATATAAATTAGATTGTGGGTTTTACTTTTGCTTTCTTATTTTTAAGCTCAGCTAGTAAAAATTGCAGACAAAACAATGAAAAAAAAATATAATCTAAAATGACAATATAAAAGAATATATATTTTCAATACTAACAAATTTACTGTTGACTAGCAGAAAAAATAAAGCATAAAAAAAATTCAAAAATTTGACAGTAAATATGCCCCAACAAGAAAAAAATAAAATAAAAATCTGTATAGAAAAATCTACATGTGCAAAAAAAATGATGAGGTGTATTAATTAATACAAAGAAATTTTGATGTATTAGTTATTCATCATATCTTGTATTAAAATGTTAAAATATATTATATATTACTATACAAAGTTAACACCAAACACCGTACTAATTTTAGTTAATATATTATATCCAAATAATACTTCATTATCTATGGTACCAAACAAGCCCAATAAGTGTTATTATAATGTGGCATGTGGCTATGGGCTTACCAACCCTATAACACTACACCAGCGCACCAAACGACTCCATGAGATGTCGTATATATATAGATACCTTTATATATTCTACTAATAATATAAGGTCTCCCAAGTTGAGAGGAATAGTCTAAGTTAGGGTTCTTATATGTTCCCAAAAATCTTTGTATGTTTGGTACCTAATGATCATGTTCAAAGCTTCCTAATTTTTAATACCTGAACTAAAAACTAATATATATAGGGGTGCTATAAACCCCAACAGGTGGGTCTATAACATCCTTGACAAACAGTGTCTTTACACGGCATTAGGATTTCAAATCACAACTTTTAATTTCAATTTCAATTTAGAGTCACGTGACATGCACGTGCTAATCCCTTTCATTTTGCCCACAATTAAACGCAGCTTTCTCTGCCCAAATTCCTCCCCGATACAGCCCTAATGCGTTTTCTCCCAAAATTGAAGCCACCGATTGCTTCCTCATTTTTTCCCTAAATTGAAACCACTGATTGCTTCCTCCACGAAGCCGATTGAAATCACCATCGATTGAAGCGTCGTTTTCCTCCCAGATTTCTGCCAAATGAAGCCGATCGAAATTGCAGCCAATTAAAGCATCATTTTCCTCCCCAATTGCCGCCGATTAAAGCTGCCAAGCTCCCCTGCCGATCCCCGAATCCGGCCATTGAAGCCAATCGAAATCGCAGCCAATTGAAGCTACGTTTTCCTCCCTGATTGCCGCCGATTGAAGCTGCCATGCTCCCCTGCCGATCTTCGAATCCCACCATTGAAGCCGATCAAAGCTTCTCGGTTTTTCTTCCTCCCCCAAACAGGTTGGCTACGGAGTAGCTACGAAGTGGGTTCCAGGTACTGGGGCTGAGACATAGCCACAAGAAAACATGAAAAAAATGCAAGTTATAAGCACTTATTAGACTTCAAAATTACTCTTTATTACTATTTCCTCTGTTTTTCACTATCAAAAACATACATTATTAGAGAACCTTTACAAGGCCACCTTTTTTTTCATTGCCTCTCTTGCAATTCCTTTGCCTCAATACAGGTTAACTTGACGGATTCCAAATCTTAAAACCTAAAAATGTTCTTAGGATAAAATTCAATTTGTACAATTTCACACTATATATATATATATAGAGAGAGAGAGAGAGAGAGATAGTCAAATCTAATCTGATTAATATCAACCCCATTTCTCACGCAGATTAGCCTCGTGAAGTTTGAGACTCATCATTTGAAAGAACACCATACAAAACAATATCCTTGGTTTTTCCTCCCATAATATAGTACTTCTTTAGAAAACATTCCCTCTTAAACCCAGGCTTTTCTAGCACCCTTTGGTAGGCCTGCCAAAATGTTACACGACAGGATATGACACTATAATTTGCGGGTTTGGGTCTACAATATTGGATCGAGTTGATATCAGTATCACACGATAAGAAACCGGGTTGGAACACGTTAACATGGATCCAAAATGAAGTACATTATATAATAAATTTTGAAGAATACAAAATACATGTAAGATAATATATACATGTAAGAAATCTTTGAGAGGAAGATCCAGATGAACAGCAATGTCAGGCAATATATAAAGTGGCCGCAAGGTTAGTGGGAATTGAGGTGTATGTGAATAAAGAGAGGCAATTAAGAGTAGAAAAATAAAGTCGGCCCTATTTTATGCAGCCTTTGATATGCTTGAAAAGTAAACGTAATGACCATCAATGTTAGCCATAATAGTCAAAGGGATTAGAGCTTGCTGTTATTGGATAGAAGTGGTTAGCACATCTATCTTGGTTACATGCACGTCTCAGTTACTTGTGATAATTGCTAATGCTTTGTAAACTATCTAGTGGTCTAATTTCAATCAATAACCTTGTACTTACAGTGTATAAAACACTAGTATGGAATCTAGAACCTCTAACAAAAGCTTAAACTACTAGTTCTTTATACTTTTTTTATAATACCTAGGACCTCAAAGACTTATACTTTGCTTTGCGCTTCAAGGAATCTACCCACTGCCAAGGACCCCTCACATGCATGCTTTTGTCTTTCTTATTTTAATACTCTCTCTCTCTCTCCCCCCCTCCCTCTCCTCTATAAATACCATTTTGCACCACCACTACTACTTCATCGATCAAACTCTATCTTCCTCTCCTCTTCTACACACACACACACACACACACACTCTCTCTCTCTCTCTCTCTCTCTCTCTCTCTCTCTCTCTCTCTCTCTCTCATACATAACATATATATATAGAGAGAGAATTAATTAATGGCGAATACGATGATGATGAGCATCAATATTATTTGTACCTTGCTGGGAGTGTTTCTGATAATAATATGCCATGAAGTTGTCCATATCGAAGGAAGGCATTTGAAGAACAGTTTGATCATGAGTGTATTAATAGTAGGAGTTGCACTTGTAGTAGTGCAGCAAAGCAAGAAGAAACGAGTAAGGCAGAGCATGTTGTTGATGATTTCAGTCCCACTTCACCGGGTCACAGTCCTGGTGTTGTTCACTCCCTCAACAACTGAAAATATTAATATTTCTTTTACTTCGCCGGGTCACAGTCCTTGTGTTGGTCACTAGCTCCCTCAACAACTTAAAACGCGCTATGCTATGAAAGCCTATACGTTGTAGAAGTTGTGAGAGTTACTTTACAGTAAACTCCATTAAGCCTGCCACATTGCCACGTCATGTTTTGTTGTTAGATTTCTGTTAGAAGAGTTAGTTGCTGGGCTGTTTAGTTAACAGCTCACATGCTCTTCATGCTTTCATATTAGCTTAGCATATAGACGTATATATATAGCTAAGTCTGAGAGCTTCTTGTACATTTAACACATATGCAATAATATACTTTCTTTCTCTCTTTCTCTTTCTCTTTCTCTTTCTTCTTCCGCAAGTTACTTCGTTCTTAGAAGTGGTGCATTTGAAGAACAGTTTCTTAATAGTGTTTCTAATATGTGGGATTCTTAATTATAGTGTGCTAGTTCATTTACTATTTTTTTTTATATCTTATATTTTATGTTTTTTTTCTTCGTTATACTTAATTTTTTATGTTATTATTATAACTTTTTACTTTTTGTTTTTGTCAAACTAAATATTTATAATGTATCTAGCCGGCATATGGATCGGAACGCATACCGTACGCATCTCTGCACTTGGAAGTTTTTACATATTTCTTTATTTTAATTACATGATTTTATATTGAAACAGATGCTTAACCTAAATCCAACTGAATGGCCTTTATTCTTTAGAGGGAGGTGGGGAGGAGATGGAGTGGCTAGCTGCTCCATGTCTTTAAGTTTAAAAGATTTGTACAAACATTAAGGTATTTTTATAAAATTTTCAAAATCACAGGATTTAATGTAAAATTATATTAAACTTTAGAAGGCGTTACTGAAATTAACTGATTTTAATATTATGAATCCAAAACCTACCTACCTATGCAACTGTGTGCAGCACTACAAAAAAAAATGACGTTTTGTGAAGGAAAATTTTGTGATAGGTTTTTTTCATCATTGAAAATTAATCTATCATTTGTAACATCGATTTTAACACATTTGCTATTATTGTGATCAACAATAAAATTATCATCACTGAAAACTCAAAAAAAAAATTAGCACTATTGAAATTTTGAATTTTTAATAAAGCATAAATGACAGAAAAGAAAGTTTTCATCACAACCTGTAAAAATATATATATATATATATATATATTTTAAAAGTGCAGATATAATATGTGACGGTTATGACACCTCACATTTGCATAGATACATAGCAGCGACGTCATAAAGCTATTACACATATATAGATGATCAATTGTCACGATATATTTCTATCACTAAAAGCAAAGTAAAACATGAAAAATCTATTTTTATACTATTTTAATTTCATTTCATTAAAATTAGGTTATTTTCAAACTCTTCTTCTTCCTTTCTTTTTTCTCTCTCCCCTATTGAAAATGCAATCACCATTTTGCTGAAAATCAACCATTTTCCAGCGACGACAAATTGATCCACCACCCAAAAAATAATTTGATAAACTTTGTTTTTCTCCTTATTACCCATCTTCTCTAAATCAGTAATTCCTAAAATTGATCTTCTCATAATGAGAAATCAAAAACCCTAAGATCTTCTCAAAACTCAGAATTTCCCCAGGCGCGACATGAAGATCCTGTACATGAAGATCGGAGCCGCCTAGGCTCGACAGGTGGATCTGGTTCATCATCATCAGCGATCAAGCGGTGGTGAGGATTTGCAGAGAAATGAGGAGCTTCAAGCGGGACATGAGGGAGAGCTTTAAGCGGGACGGAAATGGAAACATCAATGGGCAAAATGGTCGACGAGTAATTTGTTTATAAATTAATGATTTTTATTTTGTTTCCCCAATTCATTTCCCTTAGTTTGTTTGTTATTGGCAGTAAAGATTGCTAAGATTTCCCCATTTTCGATATCCTAGAGTCTCTCTCTTTCTCTCTCCATCTTCTAGGATTTCAGGGTTCGATCTGTTTTACAAAAACACACACCATTATGCTAAAATGGTGATAGTTTCTCGAGTCTATGATGTAGTTGACCCGCTTCAAGGCTACTGGGGAATCTCTTTCTTTCCCAAGACCTTTGGAGTCTTACCTGAACCTTCAAAGCCCTTCGACCCCAACGACGACCTCCAAGCCATCCACAGCCACCTTCAATCCCCAGTACTTTCTCACTTAGGTGTCGTTTGATAACTCATTCATTTATGGTCTTTAATTTTTGTTGTGGAATTTTTTGAAAACCAAAAATGAAAATGCGTTTGATAACCATTTTCATTTATTTAAAAAAAACAACAAAAACAAAAATGCATTTGATAACCATTTTTATTTTTAAAAAACTAAAAATCATTTTCATTTTCATTTTTCTTTTTTCTTTTTTCTTTTTTCTTTTTTCTTTTTTCTTTTTTCTTTTTTCTTTTTTCTTTTTTCTTTTTTCTTTTTTCTTTTCTTTTTCTTTTTCTTTTTTTGTCCTTGATAATGCTAAGATACAAAATAACTCGAACAAGACTTGAATCTGAGACTGTCCATACTGACACCATCCAGATGTGGTCGAGACCACAAATTGCTTGAACATGGACAAAACTATGGACCTTTTGGTCTGGGCTGGAATCCGAGATTGACTGGTCAACGCAGGAACCCGGACTGCCCGTTCGAGGCCAAAATCCAGGACAGCCCAGTCCGGGATAGAACCCTGGACCGCTCGGTCTGGTCCAGGTCAAAACTTGGGACCGCCAAGTCAGGGACAGAAACCCAGGATCGCCCAGTTTGGGCTGGAATCCAGGATAGCCTGGTCGGGCCAGAATCCGGGACCGCCAGGTCCGGGCTGGAATCAGGGACAGCTCTGTCCGGGCTAGAACTCAAGACTGCCCGGTCCCTGCTGGAACCCGGGACTGCTCGGTCAATAGCAAAATCCAGGACAGCCCAGTCCGGGCTAGAACCCGGGACTGGCAGGCCAGAATCTGGGATTGCCTGGTCCGGGCTGAAACCTAAGACACTACAGTTGGGCCAAAATATGGAACCGACAATAATCGAATATGAATTTATTTAAATTTATTTGTAAAATTTTTAAAAAAATAAAAAAAATTATCAAAATGATTATCAAAAATAATTTTTTTTTCATAAAAAAAAATCAAAAATGGTTGTTGTTTTTCATTTTTTCCTTTTATCAAAACCATAAACCATAAACCAAAGTTAAAAACCAAAAACAAAAACTGAATGAGTTAACAAACGGACTCTTATTCAACCCTTTCAATTCAATGCTTCTTGTGTGTGCATTTCTCAACTAGTAGATATCTCCGATTATTTTTATTTTTTAAAGTTTTGTTATATATTTTGTTAATTGGTAGTTTTCATGATCTTTGATAAAATTGCATTATTTAATCGCTAATACCTATTTTTTGAATTTATTAATTCTTTTAAGCCTTTTCAATTTACTGCCCACTCTAATAACTTAGAAATTCAAATAAGTTCCTCTTGACTTGTTGTTCAAAAATCTTCAATTTTGCCTTTTGTGTGTGTGCGTGTTCTACTATCATAGCTCATATTTGTTTCTGCCTTTTTCAAGCTTTACGAAGTCCTAGTAAGCTTAATGAAAGGGACAAAAATTATTTTAAACTCTGAAAGTATGAGATGCCAAGCATCAAACAAAGACCTAAATGAGCTCGATTTTCTTTGAAGCCTGCTTCCCTGTGAAACTTGTGGTTATTGTCTTATTTTGTCACAGAGGTCCTTTTGCTTTTTTGCAAATAGCGTTTGAAGCATTATATATCTTCTTTTACAGAGAACTTGTTGTTAGTTTGGAACCAAACTTGGACATAAAAAAACTGAAAAAAAAAAACCGGAGGAGTTTTTCATGGCCTATGAAAGGCTTGAAAGTAAGTGACATTTGTTTTTCAATTACTAAGAATCTTTACTGCAGATGTTCTATACAAAACTAGATTTGCTGAGGTTTAATTGTCACTTAGATCCCAAAAGAGAAATACAGAAGCAGATGAACATTGTGAAAAACTTCATCTTCTAAGATTGTTCCTAATAAGATTGTCATTAGGTGCATTTAACATAATCTCACAGCAAGTAACTTTCTCAAAGAGAATGAATGGATTGTAAAGAAAGCATATTGGCTATATGTTCTCTGTCAAGCAAGGACCACAAAATGTTTGCACAAATTTTTGGACATTTGTATGCACAACCTATAGTTGGATACAGTAAGTACTCTGAGCTTTTCTAGTATATATTTTTCCATCTTCACTGTACTAATTTTCTTACATGTGCTTAATTTTGTTATTCACAACGTGCGAAGGACATTTACTTTAAAGAATGGGATCCACAGCATAATTATTCCCCTGATAGCAGGTTTTTGTGTTCTTAACTTTGTTTTGATATGCATGCCCATAACGATTTGGTCTTGTAATTCAGTGGTTTTCTGGTAGTAACATTTAGAGACTTCGAGACTTTATTAACATGCTTATGTGGATAGAAGATATATTGGTGAGAGAAACTATGATAAACCTTCTAGGGTAAAGATGGTAAGATGCTATTTGCTCTCCTTTTTTTCTAATTTTCTAAGATATTATTTTGAACATAAAGTAGCATGCATATCATCTTACTCAAATTGAGCTACAGTTAAGTGCATATTAGTGAAATGGTTGATTTGTTTAGACAAATTGCATATCTTCTTTAGAAGAAATTGCATGCATATCTTCTTTATTTAGTTATTTAGCTGAAGAAAAAAAAATGCACTTTTGTTGTATAACTTAACTACCAAACCTGGTAAACCAAAGACAAAAATATTGTTGGGATGAAAAAGTTTGGTTTGTCTATATACTCCATGTGTATATGTTAGAACTAGTAGTTGAAAGTTCCTTTTCATAGAGGCAACTCCCTAACACTCATCATCAAACTTTCATGCTTGCTTAATGAGCATGGAAGCATGTGTTTTGAGGAGCTTGACCAAATTCAGCCATTTTGCAGAAGATAGTGGATTAACTTTGAGAAGTTTGATTGTTGCAATATGTTGTTGTCTCTACTTTGTCATATGAACTATATAAATTTCTGGAGTAAAATGTCCCTGCAGTAAAATTGGGCCTGGGAGTTTGGTGTGTCTCTAGATGGATATATGTATGATATAGTTTTGATACTCTATCAGCATCCTGCAGAGATTGTTGGAATATATTCTTCCTGACTTGCTGCATTTTTAGTTGGTAAGAAGAAAATGACTTACTTTTTTCTCTTGCAACCAATGCACGTTGTTTTTGCCATCCTGCTTTTACTTTTTAATGCTTGTATGTTTATTCTGGGTACTTTTGTAGCTGAATTGCTTTGCATCAATGTGGAAATATATATTCTAAGTTGTATGAGACATTTCCTATTCTAGTGTTGCACTAGATGGTTTGGTTTGACTACATCTCTGCTTCCTAAGCAAGTACAGTTTTATTTCTCTTACAACCTCTAAATTTAATGGTGTTTTTACTTCTTTAGGCTTCGAAGTTCGTTGAGGCTACAGTTCAAGCTGCATCAAATTGATGCGGGAGCTGCTTACCTAGCTGCTAAATTCCTAAATTTGGATCTTTCTTCTTATCAGAATATCTGGCAAGAATTCCAAACAACACTAGCTATTCTGCAAGGTAATTTAAACAATTTTCTTTTCTTTTTTTTCTTATAGAAAAATTGTAAAACAATATTGAATTCAAATGGTTGTGGTATGCATGCAGTAATTGAGCTCTATGATGATAATTGTGATATATACATAGATTGCCATATTTTGAGGATATGCAATTTTCATTTTCTTATGTTAGCTTTCTCTATCTAGAATTCATATTTTTTCCAGTGAGTTAAAATGTCTATTAGAATAATCTTTTGTTTTCCAATTTGGTAATAATATTTTCAAGTGGCTTTGATATTAATGTTTTGCATGCCTTTCAAGTAACAACAGTCTTGACCTTCTTTGCTTCTTTCTCATCCTTTTGTCATGGTCATTAGTATTTTAATTTTGCAAATTGCATGGATATCTAATAAACTTTGAATTTGTTCCTGGATCATCATGGCAAGGCATTACACTATGAGAAGGATAATCGCTTGATCATTACTCATCTGCACAAAATACTTCAACCAACCAATTTTGCTTTGGAGGCTGAAACACAATTTATGTAATACATTTCTTGCATTTATTAGTATGTAGTTCTAATTGGGATACATCCAATTGTATTGAAAAACTTATCAATGAAGCATATAATAGGACAAATGCTTCAGTGAAGAAATTTTGAACCATTTATATGAAATGTGTTTATGTTAAAGGAATTTCAAATTGTTATTTATCTTATATTCTATTTGAATTGTATCATTTACTAATCATATTCAATGGACTGTGTTTATATGGAAGAGAGAAAATATTTACATTAAAATGGTTTGAGCAAAAAAATAGTGAAATAAAAAATATATGACAAACTGTATCTGGAAAAAAAAATGATTGTGACGGTTAGTTGTCACAAATGATATATTGTTACAAACCAATACTTGTCACTTAAACCATGCCAACGTCACTGAATAAATTAGTGAGGAGGTCATCATATAAGACGTTTCTGTGACGAGAATACATGTCACAGTATATTTACTATGACAGCGTGTTATCACAAGACTGTCACAGTTGATATTTTGTGACGGCGTTTTGGGACGCAATAATTTTGATCGCACTTAACTTACCATGACGGTTTGTTGTCATAAAACTGTCACTGATGGTTCATCTGTGACGGACTAAATTTCGTCTCTGAAGCCTTGTCGACAGTGATTTGGGTATGTCACAGTTAAGTAGTTTTTTTGTCATGGAGAATAGTAAGTGGTCACGAAAACCCTTTTGTGTCGAATCTATTGTGACATGCATGTGACGGGTTAGTATCCATTAGGCCTGGCAACGTGTCGTGTTGAACCGTGTTCGTGTCGTATCGTTTCATGTCGTGTTTTATTCGTGTTTACTAGACATGTACGTGAGTATTTTATTTTTTTTATTTAAATTAATATATATTGTCAAATGATAAATCATTATCAATTTATGTCTATTAAGCCTAAATACATATTCAAATGATATGTTAAACATTTAAAAAAATATATATTAACATACTAAAATTCAACATAAATAATAACTGTGAATTTAAAATATGTAAAATATTACGAATTAAACATATATTAAATATTTATCGTGACTAAAAAATAAAATATGCATTTCAATTATAAATTTAAAAATATTCAAAATATTATAAAACAAACTAAAATTAATTTAAAAATATTCAAAATATTATAAACCAAACTAAAATTGTACATCCAATATAAGTAATAAAAAAGATAGAATCTAAAACAAAATATTAATATATAAATAGATATAAAAATTGTCATTTTCTAATGAAATAAAATATGAATTTTATAGTTTTCTAAAACTAAATAAAAAAATAATGTAAAAAGTTAACTATAATGAAATAATTAAATTAATATTTTTCTTATCGTGTCTTATCGTAATCCATCGTGTTAACGTGTTCCAATCCGTTTCAACCCGTTTTATTATCGTGTCTTATCGTGTGATACTGATATCAACCTGACCCGATACAGCAGATCCAAATCCATAAATTATCGTGTCGTTTCGTGTCGTGTAACATTTTGCCAGATCTAGTATCCATCACATGAAGTGGTTTCAGCGATAATTTTGTCACATATACTATGTTTTGTGAGCAATTTACTTCCATCATAAAAACTCTCCTTTTTTTTTTTTTTTTTGGCAGCGAGGTCGGCTGGTGGAGTTAATTTGGAGGAACTACGAAAATAGCAACTTTTTAATTTTCAATTATAAGTGGCTTTCAAGCTTATCATTTGCTTCACTTTGACTTTAATATTCAATTAAAATTTATAAGAAAATAAAGCGATCCACTAATTTTCTATCAAGTAGCACATGTAGATGGGTCCGGCATGACTATATATGGTTCCTTATATATCTGACCCCGTATGTTAGGAGATTCTTCAAACTTAAAAAATAAATAAATATAAATAAATAAATAGTAATATATGTATTTATAGATATTAGATTAATATAATATGTAATTTTACTATATGCATATAGTGTGTATATATATATATATATACAGAAGTGCTAAAGCACCCGAATTTGAGTTTTTTAAAGAGCCTGAAGACACGGCTCTATGAATTCATGCCTGGGTCAAAATTAAGGCAATTTCGGTCAAAATTGAGAGATTTTGACAAAACGGTGCATTTGAGCTCATTTTGTTGTTGGTCAGGTCAAGGGATAAGTCATTCTTTTGGGTTTTGTGGTCAATATACACTATAAAAAAAAAATTATGTGACGGAAGCAAATTTGCCACAAGACGTAATATATGTGACGGAATTTTCGCTAAAACTATTTTATGTGACGGATACTAACCCGTCACATGCCTGTCACAATAGTCTCAACACAAAAAAGTTTCCGTGATCACTTGTTGTTCCCCGTGATAGAAAACTAACATTATGTGACAGTATCACTTGGTCACAAATATTAATGCAAGTTCTGACATACCGGCAAATCACCGCCGGCAAAGCTTCAGAGACGAAATTTGGTCTGTCACAAATGAACCATCAGTGATGGTTTTGTAACAACATGCCATCATAATAAATTAAGTGTAACCGAAATTAATTCGTCTCAAAATAAACTTTAATAAAACATTCACCGTCACAATATAACATATGTGACGGTCTTGTGACAGTAGGCCATCACATTAAACATATTGTGACAATCTATATACCGTCACTTGTGAAAACAGTTATGTAATGCATTAATTTCATGTCTGGTATGTCCTGTCACAATATAACATTTGTGACCGTAGGCCGTCACATTAAATATACTGTTACGATCTATATACCGTCACAATATACATTTTTTTTATTTTTTTTTCCAGCTACATTTTTTTCAATTAATTTTTATCTCAATAATTTTTTTCTCACCCATTTTAATGTTAATATGGTGTCTCTTCCATGCAAACACAGCTCATTAAATATGATTAGGAAATAGTACAATTCAAATAAAATAAGTAGTCAAACAACACTTTGAAATTCATTTAACATTAAAACATTTGATATAAAAAGTTCAAAAATTCTTCATTGAAGCATTTGTCCTCTACCCTACACCATTACAAGTTTCATCGTGCTTTTAAAAAAAACCTGGAAAAAAATTTCTCATGTTATAGATAGGAGGAGTAGCTTGCTCATAGTGCTTTATGTTCTCATCTTCATTACCATAATCATACTTTGCAATTCTTCCATTTCTGACCACTTTCAAAAAATCAACATACCAAAAGAAAAAAGTTACAAAAGTTATCAAAAACATAGTTAGAACACTAAAAATGTTTACAACAGTTAGTTGTTTCCATGTTTATAGCACATCAATGTTATAAAACTCAGTTGACTTACTCTAGGCCAAGTGCATTATGTTCTTCATTGCAGTTGACTGAGGTTCATGCTCGAGAAAAGCATACATTACGGAGTTTTTGACGCAGCAATTTGGGCCTATAAGTTGCAGATGCAATATAAATAAACTATAGAAAAGGTAAAACCAAACAGAGCCGTATAGATAACAAGTTTGATGTTAGCTTAGGGGGAGATAACGAACTACTTTGTCTTCTGTGTTGCTCAAAAGACTTGAAAGGTTTTTCCATGGATGTCAAATTAGATACATTGAAGAAGGGAAACGAAATCCACGAAAGAACCCAGCATAAAATGGTCAAAATACAGCAAAGGCTAAAATTACATTCTAATTTGCCATGTCGCAATTTACATTATATAATTTTCTAGTAACAGACTCAGAGAGATTTAGCACCCCCTGTTCGATCAAAAAATACAATCAAAACGATGACAGTAAGTCCATATTGTGAAACTCAAAATGGTATTATACATGGTTATAGAAATTTAGAAGTTGAAATACAAAAAGTAAACTCAGAATTTTAGTATGACAAACTTTAAGCCAAAAAAAAAATTAAAAAAAAAAAATCTCTGAAACCTGATTTAAACAAATGTTTAATGGACTCAACAGCAAAAAAGAAGTATAACGGATTCAACTGCTCCCCAACTGTTGAGTAAATAGTTTAGTCATATAATATGTCATCAGAAAAAAAGTAGTCATCATAAAAAGGAAAATCACATACTAAAAAAGGAGAAAATATACCCACCTTATGAACATCATTTCATTTGAACAACCATGGTAATAAGGATAAATAAATAAACAGCTTAAATGCAGCAAATTGGAGGAAAAAAAATTGTTCATATGATCCAAAACAGAACAAACTTTCTTCCTATTTTTTAATCTCCCAAGTTGGCAAGAAACACATAAATTTGAAGAAATTATGTTCTCTTTGATTAGAAAAGGGATAAAATATATGCTTACATTAAAAATATTGATTATAGTTTTGTAGTTCTCTTGGACATATATGTACCTTTCTCCACTGACGGTGGTTGGACAACAACATGCATGGTTGTAACACCGCCAGGTATATCACATAATGGGCTTCGACACTCTCCAACTTTTCTATTGTTTTCCAATATTCTTCCTGCACTTATTAGCTTGACATCTTTTACTGTCCTTGGACCATTCTCCTTCTCTGTTCAAACAGATAAATTCCATGCTTAATCAGCTTAAGCAACAACAAATAACATTGTAACAATTACATCTATAAACAAATTTTAAAATAAGAGATCTCGTGATAGTAATATTAAAGAGCATGTAAATATGAGACCTAAAGTTCTTCCTGATTCAGTTTTTCTAATTTGTTCTACAAATGGTTATAGCCAATAGGTCATGCTTAAAGATACCATTCTCATTGTCTTATTGTTGGAGTAAGAAATGAAATAACTCCATAGTAAAACTCAATCCTCTTGAAGAAAATTTAACACCTTCAAGTAATGCATCTGCATAAAGAAATCAATTCTATCTTCTTGGCCTATAAGACCTACATCACTAAAGGCTGCTGAGTAACACTACCATGGCAGCTGATACAAAGCAGAATTTTTAAAAGCTACCAATCAGTCAAACACCCTTTCTTGATATAATCATATAACTACATTTTATAAATTATACAGAGATTGTTTTTAATTTATAAACTAAAATTAACAATTTCAACAGGCATTTGGCCCTTTCTTAGTAAGATGATTGTTACTAAGAAATGTAGATGGATAAGAGAGAATATTCACCTCTTAGAAAGCAGCCAATGGTATCCAAGAGGGCTGGTTCGTCCAAATGTAACTATAAAATCTGGTGGCTGAATGTCATAATCTTGCAATGTTCAAACCTCATGAGAACTCGCTGTGAAGGAACACGTAGAAAATATATCACACTGGCCAAGGAAATTAAGAATATATATATATATATATATATCTTTATGGAATTTGTAAAGCTTCATCCAAACAAGGAAATTAAGAACAGATATACACACAGATATGATCTCTCAAGGTCACCTGTTCAGCCTTGGAGATATGCATGTCTTCAATGGATTCTTCATCGCCATGGTGAACTCTTGTTTCTCTGACAAGTCCACTTCATCATCATTGGCGGCGGTGCACTCAAATTTCCAAACCAAATTAGCCACAAAATACTCTAAAAGAAGCATCGCCGAAGAAGACCCAGGACAGATTCTCCTCCCTAACCCAAAGGGCATCATCTTAATTATCTCCCTGCTACCTCCCTTATCAAAACCACCACTACTACTACTTAGTTTTTATAATGTCAATTATTTAAGTCCCAAAATCAAGTAGTGGCTCAATTACTATCTTTACACAATTAAGTTTCAGATATACAAATTTAATAGAAACATTCCCATTTCAAACAAGTGGTGAATGAACCCAAAGCATAAGAGTTTCATGAGGCCAATGCAAGATAAAAAGAAAAAATATCTAAGAACAGCCGATACCTTTCTTTTGCACCGCCAATTTTGAGCAATTCACCATACAAATCAACATCCCAGGTAACACCCAATTATTTCTGTGCAATCAACTATATAATGTCACTAATCCATCAAAGCCAACGAAAAAGTAAAGCAGTTTTTCCTTCAGCTTCGAAATAATCGATAACCCATGAAAGAAAACCAATCAAGGAAACAATATTGAACAAGTTGAAGGAAGATTCAATGAATTTCTCAAAACTCCAAAACCCAACAAAACAAAAAGGCAGAGAAAGAAGAAAATAAAATAAAATAAAAAGGAGAGAGAATGCCAACCTCTTTGAAAGTGTCATTGAAAGAAATACGATGCCCATCATTTTCAGTATCCACAAGAACCCCATCGCAGTCAAATAGGAGGGCAGATGGAGAGGGGAAGAAGAATTTGAGCAAGTGACCCCAGTAGAAGAAGAAGTTGGTCCCCTTCATAGTGGTCTTGATCTTGTAGTTTCAATGCTTAAACTTGTACCCAATCTCACTCCCTAAACCCCCAATCTTGCTTCTCTAACCCTAAACCCCCATTCTCGCTCCCTCTTTTCTCTGGACTCTTTCTATACACGTCCTCTTCAGCTAGCCTTGCGCATCTGAGAAGAAGAAATTTGTCTTCAATTTTTTTTTTTTCCAAGTGTTAAAAACATATAGATATCGGTATATTTAAAATAAATAAATAAAATTTATAAATAGAATTAGTGATGCAATGTTTAAAATTCCGTCGCATTTATACTAATTGTATGAGAGGCAGATTTCCTTCCAGCATTTTCTCATCAAAATGTACATTTTTATTTGAATTTTAAGTTTAATTGTAATAAAATGTCTATCATAATTAACAATATATCTAAATGTGACCAATATAATATCGTTATAAAATCATTTCGAATTTTATATATATTTTTTTTGAAATTTATAACAATATTTATGGTTTTCGTCACATATGAACTCAAATAATTCAAATGTTTTTTTGCTTTAAAAAATTTATGACAATTAGTGAAGGTTTATTGTGACGAAGTAAAATTTACCACTTTAATGTGCTATTTGTGAAGATCCAGATATGTTCGTCACTATATACCTTATTATGTGACAGTTAAATGACAGTCACAATGATTTTTCTATAGTGATAAAAGCCTAAAATGGGAGACATTTGAATAAAGCAAAGCTTTATCCTCCTGAATATTTTTTTTCTTTACGCTCTCTAATGCTGCACACTTCAGCTTTACCGAAAAAAGTAAAGATAGGTGTTTAATTTTGTATGTTGAGCTTTAGCTTCATCTTTGGTGATTTTTTTATCGAACTCTTTGAACGAACACAATTCTCTCATACATGGATGAGACTGAACATAAAATTTTGGTCAAGTGATTGTTTTGGCAAGATTATCTTACCTGAGATGTGTTCAACTCAGTATGGCTAAGTGAATGACTTGGCAATTATTTAGAGTTAGTTATCATTGGAAGTCCACTTGCTTCTCAGACTTCCATGTATTGGCTTGCATATGTAGTGGAGTTTGTCTCAAAATTTCGTGCTCGTCTTTGAATTCCATAAGCACTTTCCTTGGGTCGGTTGGCTAACACGACATATATGAGAGTGGCTCTGCTTGGATCTCTTTGCTCTTATCGGCATGCTTGTGTTTGACACTTTGTTTGTCTCAGCATTGCTAATGTTGGACACATTGTCTTGGACAAGCTGTCTCAACATTGTTGGTATCGAACATCATTGTCTCAGTCTTGTTGTTGTTGCACAAAGTTGTCTTCCATTGTTCTCTCAACTTAGATTGGCATGCTTGGATCAGCAATGTTCATTTTGTGTATGATAAAATTATAACCTTTCAACATTCGTTTTTATTGAGGCCTTGTGAGTATATTAGTTTATTTATTGCTTTAAATTATAGGCATATATATATATATAGTTTTGTTATAAAATTTACTTGTTGGAAGCTTATGGAGTCCAACATATGAGTTTTTTATTTTTATTTTTTTTAGTTCTTTTTTTACTAAATACTTTTAAATGCTATACATTTTTAAAAATCTACAAAAAAAAACAAAAATAACTAACAAAATATAACTAAAACACCAAAATATACTCGATTTTTGGGTTTTGTATAACATTTTTGTTTTATTTTTTTTAACCCAGTAGTTCTAAATATTATAAAATCCAAAGTCAAAAAAAAATTAAAAAGAATTCAAGAAAAAAAAAGAAAAAATAAAAATGTCTTTGTTGGAGAGCTTATGGAGCCCAAAATGTATATTTTATAGCAAATATATATATATATATTATATATTGGAAAAAGTATTCTTTTAAATTTCTCATATACTTATTTATATATATATATATATATTATAAACTAAAGATATATTCAGTTTATTAAACTAAAGATTATCACTAATAATATATTATTAGTGATAAATTAAAAATTTTCATAGCTAATAATTTATTTTTAGTGATGATATTTTTAAATTTGTGACAAATAAATATATTTTTAGTGACAGTATTCATTTTAATAAAATGATAATATATTTATTGTAAAAAGTATTAGATGGACTAAACTAATAATATACTTTTTACGATAATATTTCAATATTTGTCATTAAAAATATAATTTTAAATAATAATTTTTATTTTAATAAAATAAATATATTTTTATTGTATAAATACTCTATAAATTTATAACTAAATAAAAACAACAGTAAAATGAGATTTTTCCGTTCTAAAATAGCATGATATTAAATTTTTTTTTTCTTTAAAATAGATTGGGATGGGGCGGGTGGGTAACCAAGCAGGTTAGGTCAAGTATAACCCGTTTAGTAAAAAAAAAAATTCAGATGAAATAATAAATGTACCATAGAATTGGCATTGGCTAACGCTTCCTCATGTGCTCTCTCCATTTGCTTTCTCTCTTCTCATCCCCTGGTTCCCCTACTTTGCCACCACACCTTAGTTTACCCTGTTCCATGGCATCCCATCACACGTGGCGGGACATGTAATAATCTCAGTTAGTGCAGCGTAATGAAATTAACAGTGCAATTTCGTCCATCAGACATTCATGAATGTGGTTACCATTTCTCTTTCTGATTTCGAAGTTTTTGATATATTGCATCACAGCCCTTCTCTCTCAATGACAATGGCTGCCATGATGTTGGACCCCTTCCCTTATTTTCTTCATAATTAATTTCATAAAATAAATTTATTTGCATAATATTTTAAACCACTGCAATAGTAAAATGTAGTTGTTGTTTGGTATACCACCTTTAAATTTAACCGTTCGAGTTTTAGGGAAAAAAAAAATAAAATCAGATGAGATAAAAGAGGAATCGTGTCCTCTCTATTTTATTTAATGCATATTGATTTCTTTTTTTTTTTTTTTATCTCTTTTTCCCTTTTTAACTGCTATGATTTTATATATATGTTGGTATGTGATAGTGATGGATTAAATTTAATTATTTGTAGTTACTCCGTGATAGTCCAAAGTACCATTGCTTTTTAGTTTATTAAATTAGAGTTAAGGATTTGGGTTGAGCTTTTTCAATTGAACTATCATGATAGTGATTATGTTTTTTATTTTGATTTTTATTATTTTTTATTATTATTATAGTAATGATTTTGAAGAACCATGTCGCATAGTATTCCAATAACTCAATAAACTGAGTACTGTAAGTAATGTTTATGATACCTCTAAGATAAAACTAAATGATGATTAAATGAGATTTTATTATTTGAATAATGAATCATCGAGTGAATCATTAATTGATTAAGCAAATTCAATATTAGTGTTAAAAGTCATACATGAATTTCAGCCAAAAAAAAAAAATCATGATGAATTGTCCTCTTTTTACCAAAATAATAATAATAATAATCACCCTCTCAAAACCAAAATACAAAGTATTAGACAATTACTACGCACTATATTACACATTTTTATTACACACTTTTATCGTCTCTTTTGTCTTAAAAAACAGCTTTGGAATTTCTTGTAACAAAACCTCTCAAGTTTTTCATTATTTTGCTCTTTAAGTATATATTATTTACATTAATTTCATAAGGAATGCAGTTTAACTTTAAAGTTCTTCTCTTTTAAATAATACATTTTTAGTTGTTACAAATAATTTTTAAACTAATTAAGAGCAGCTAAAATAAATAAATAAATATATATATATATGCAATGTTTAAGTTAAGAAGTAGAAGTACCATAATTAGTAAATATGGGATGTTAGCAAAAGGAAAAAAAAATAGTAAATATGGGACTGTAAAAATACATATAAATTTGTTTAAAAAATACAGAAATGACAAATTTAAAAAATTCATTATACACATATATAATTAAGTTATATAAAAAAATGCGGGCCTAAAATATAGTATAAAAGTAAATTATTTTAATTATTAACAATACAATAATAATTTAATATATCAAAAAAGTTAACAAAGTGAGAAACTCAAAAATTATTTAATTTGATAGTTTAATAATATAATAGTAAAATATTTTACTGATTATTTTTTATGTTCTTTTAGTATTTTTATTTTAGATTTTTTTTTATGTTTTATTTGAAATTCGAGTATCATTTGAGTTTATTACATTTAAATAATATATATATATTACTGTATAATCGAATTAAGTACGTAATACAGACGTTTTAAAAATTAGGCATTTATTCGTACAAAAAATTAAAAATAAATTAATTAATTAATGGAAATAGTTATATTTTTTCTTTTGGGTGATTAAGAGAAATTGTTGCATGGTGATGCTGTCTCTGTCTCTCTTACATTTAAACCCCCGCCTAAACCTCCAGCTTAATCCAACACCATATATAAATTCCCCGAGCTTAACCTCCTTAATCCTCATCTCTCTCTCTGTTCCCAAAATTAATACTCTCTCAGTCAGTCTCTCTCATCCACAGAGTTTCTCTCTCTTAACTCTGTGTCTCTGTTCCTGAAATTTGGGGCTTCTCTCCGGTTGTTGAAGGAGAGTTGGCACCTCCAGATCTCCTTCTAATGGCCAACAGCTTCCACATTAGCAACGGAGAAGCCGAGCTTCCCAAGCCGCCATTCGCCTCTCTCCTCAGCTCGTCGGCTTCCTTCAAAGCCCGCAAGAAGCCCAGCGCGGCTGCCGGCTTCGGCGCCATTACCAGTACCTTATCTCGAGCCAGCTCCGAAGTCGATGACATCGTTACACTCTTGCACGGCTCCGATCCAGTTCGCGTCGAGCTCAACCGTCTCGAGAACGAAGTTCGAGGTCAGTTCGCCATTGTTTCCTCTGTACGCTTCTTTCAAGGGCCAACTTGTTTCCTTTGGAAATTCAAATTTGGAAGGTTTTGGAATGGAAAAAATGATGTGGTTGTATTGTACCGGTTTTATCTCCTTTCCAAATTCGCAGTTCTTGGTTGAAAATTTTTTGAATTTTTTTTTTCATTATTAAATTAAACATCAGTCCCATCTATGAATTATGCGTAGCTTTTATCTATTCGATGCATATTCCCAACTTTTTTTAATGATAGTATTAGTCTTATATGGTTTTTAGATATTGGGTAAATAAATTCCATGTGTGCAGCTCAACTATTATGCAGAATAAAGTCAATTGCTGATGCAGGACCAACATTTGCTCATATCTTCCCTCTAGCAAGAAGGAACGAATTCCTTGCATGAATTTTTATTTTTGGGTGGGGCTGTTAAGTTTTGAACCCAGACCTTTTGGATTTTTGCTCTGATTCTCTCAAAAGAGATGGATCATCAGGTCTTTTATATTTTTCTCTAGCACAAAGAATTAAATACTCCTGGATAAGAACCACTACAAAGTGTAGTTTGGGCTAGAAAATATTTTGTCAAAAGGTGGCAGCGCATAAATGTCCATGGTTGCCAAGATCATGGCTTTTTCAGATTAGAGCTGTAAGAAATAATTTCATTTTTATTTAAAAAACTTTTGAGGGCTACAAATATGAGCACGATTTTCATTTAAAGTTACTAATTTTGATATTTTGTCCCAAGCATTAAATTGCGTTAACTTGATAAGTGTTAACTTTTAAAGGTTATCAATATCATTAATTATTTGGTGTTTTAAGGTGTTAAAAATATTTTGGTGTTCTCGCTATTAGCACTGCAATAGTTGTGTAATCCATCATCGTGGAATGATTATCTGTAACTAAAGAGAATAAGGAGTAGCTGTTTTTGAATCCTTTATGCGGTTAAAGGAAAGAAAGTGCTTGCAGTGTTATTGCTCATGTACAAATGAAGTAATTGTGTTATTTGACTAGAGGTTTTCTGTTCTAAAAACAGATAAAGATAGGGAATTGGGTGATGCACTTGCAGAAATAAAGTCCTTGAGGAATTCAGAACGCCTGAAAGAGAAGGCAGTGGAAGAGGTATTAGATTTTGACATTAACTCCATAGGTTTCCTTGTAATATATCAATGTATTATTATTTCCTGTTCCAGATCCACATGATAGTTAATCTTAAGTTCCTGTCTTTGTTGAAAATAATGCCAAATGTTAAACTCTCATTTCTGGTTCTGTTGGATGTTTTATTAGACTATAAACATCAGCTAGATTATACAACTATGGGTTTTTTACTGAAAAATTGATATTTTAACTGGTTAATGATTTCAGTTGACAGATGAGCTAAACAAAGTGGATGGAAAACTTAAAGCAACTGAAGCCCTTCTAGAAAGCAAGGTACTACTTTTGCATTCATTATTGCCGTGAATGTAATATCATGTTCTATAACCATATATGTGAATTATTGTACTTATAATAATTAGTACGTTGTAATTTGCAGAATCTTGAGATAAAAAAAATTAATGATGAGAAAAAAGGTGCTTTGGCTGCACAATTTGCTGCAGAAGCTACACTTCGAAGAGTCCACACTGCACAAAAAGATGATGAAATGCCTCCCATTGAGGCCATTATCACTCCATTAGAAGCAGAGCTTAAGCTGGCCAGGCAGGAGGTATACTTTCCAATTATATTTGATCTTTCTAGCCATTGCCACTGATGTTTCAATCAACAAGCTAACTATTTTTCATCTGCTTTATGTTTTGGTTTTCAGGTAGCAAAGTTGCAGGACGACAATAGAGCACTTGATCGGCTAACAAAATCCAAGGAGGCTGCTCTACTTGAGGCGGAGAGAACTGTTGAGATTGCTGTTCTGAAAGCATCCTTGGTTGATGATGTGCAAAATAAGAACCAAGAGTTAATCAAACAGATAGAAATATGCCAGGTTCGAAATTCGTATAATTTCCCTTCAACACACTATGAATTATTGGGTATCTATGAATGGCATCACAGTTGATACGAGTCATATGACTGTCTTTCTCGTATTTCAGGAGGAGAACAAAATACTTGACAAAATGCTTCGACAAAAAGTTGCGGAGGTTGAAAAGTTAACTCAAACTGTTCGTGAGCTTGAAGAGGCTGTTTTGGCTGGTGGGGCTGCTGCTAATGCTGTGCGTGATTTCCAGAGAAAAATGCAGGAGATGAATGTAATGACTGGTTTTTGTCCTTTTAATCAAAATCACTTGGTAGTTCTTCTAACTGTTTCATGCAGCTTGCTTCTAACCTCAAAAGCTTATGTTATGTAGGAGGAGAAAAAAACTTTGGAACGAGAGGTGGCTCGTGCAAAGGTTTCAGCAAACCGTGTTGCCACTGTAGTTGCAAATGAGTGGAAAGATGGCAATGACAAAGTGATGCCTGTAAAGCAATGGCTTGAAGAAAGAAAATTTTTCCAGGCATGTTATCAGTTAATTACTGTGTTGGTGGATGAGGATGCTTGTATTGCTTCAATAGAACAAAAATATAAAATAGGAAAAGAACTGTTCGATTTTTCTTAAATACTTATTATGTTTCCACATTTTCCTTTTTTCAGAGAGAAATGCAACAGCTTCGAGATAAACTGGCAGTAACAGAGCGCACTGCAAAGGCAGAAGCACAATTAAAGGTAAAGTAGCAGTTCTTCATTACTTCTTGTTTATGTTACTTGTTTATTATCCTCCTATTATTTGATTATCAATTGCCAATCAGGAAAAATACCAAATGCGATTCAAAGTTTTGGAGGATAGGCTTAAAACATCTAATGGTAGTTCTCGAACAGCCTCAGAATCTAGAAGCATAAGCAACGGGCATTCAAGGCGTCAGTCTCTTGGTGGAGCTGAGAACTCTAAATTGCCCTCCAATGGCTATTCATCAAGAAAAATTGCATGTACGCAATTAGGGGCCCAGCGTTCCAGCAGTGCTATTGCACTATTAAAGAATTCCAAGATCTTATCTAGATCATTTGACAGTGGTAGTAGATCTCTGGTTAGAGATAAACTAACACCAGATGCAAAAGGGAAATACAATGCACCTACCATTGATAGTGATTACTCCCAAATGGCCGAGACAATTGGTAGACATGAGGAGATTACAGTTGGAACTCCAATAGGGAATTCTATAACAGAACATGAAGATTATGTTTCAGGAATGCTGTATGACACGTTACAGAAGGAAGTTGTATCTTTGAGGAAGGCTTGCCACGAGAGAGATCAGATCCTCAAGGACAAAGATGATGCAATTGAGGTTGGATAGCATGTTTCTACTACTTATTGTATCCTAGTCCTTCCTCTTATGCGCTTCTTAATATAATCTGTTGTTTCTAATGTGTAAATAAGTAGATGTTGGCAAAGAAGGTTGACACATTGAACAAAGCAATGGAAGTTGAGGCCAAAAAGATGCGGAGAGAAGTCGCTGCCATGGAAAAAGAAGTTGCCGCAGTGCGTGTTGGCAAGGACCATGATCAGAGAATGAGGCGCCTTAGTGCTCCGAGGGCAGCTGTAAATAGTTCTTATTCCCTTTATCTGAGGTAAAATTGTGCAGAATTGAACCTTTTAATGTTAAAAGGCATTTGTGTGGTATGCATTATCTGGAGTCAATTTTAAGTTGTGAGCTATTTCCGATAAAGAACCATTTGTTCATGGCTAATAATTTCTACCTCTTATTTCTATTTTTGGTTTTTGCCAGGAATGCGAGAAAGTTATAGGCCATTTGTATGGCTGTGACACAAGGACCAAACAAGGGCAGTGTTTTATGTCTACGATCAATATGGCTGGCTAAAGGCCAGGGCCATTAAGACCTTTGCCTAATGCCCCACAAAAGGAATGGTCGAATGTAAAAATATAATGTTAAATATATATATATATATATATATATATATGTATGCATTGTATCTAAAATATTTTATTTGTTATATAATATTTTTTTTTACTTGAAAATATAAAAATTTTGGGGTGCATCCAGTGAATTTTAAAAAAATACTATTTATTTTATGAATTAAAGTTAACCATTTAATGTTTATAAGAATAATTTTGTTAATAAATTAGATAAATTTTAATTAAAAAATGAGTTTTTTTTTTTTGGTGAAAATTAAAAAATGAGTTGAGAATGCGTAAAGTGCATGCTGTACATAATTCTACAAACAAGGGGGACATCCAAATACGAAGTATCAATTTTTAAAATAATTTTTTTGAAATTCAAAATTTACAGTTTATGAGAATTCGATAAGGCATTTAGTTTTTATTTTTAATTTTTAGTTTTTGTTTATAATTTTTTATTTATGTTTTTGTCAAAAAAATAAAAAATAACAATTATTTTTTGTATTTGTTTTTATGAAAAAAAATAAAATCAAAAATTTGTTTGGTAACTGTTACCTTTTTTTGTTTTTCTTTTCATTAATATTGTATTTTTTTTTAAATTATAAATAAAATTCATACAAATTTCGATTACTGTCGAATACCGAAATTTGTCCATGTAGTGATTCCAAGATTAGACATCGTCGGATGGTATTGGATTCTGGCCATATCCAGGCAAAACTGAATTTTGGCCCTATTAGGCAGTCCGGAGTCTTAGCCCTCTCTAGAGTTTCGGTTTCGTCTGGATGGTTTGAAGTCTTGACCCAGTCCTATCATTTGTGGACTGTGGTCTCGGCTCCAACTAGGTGATCCAGGATTTCAACCCCTCCGAGCAATCTATGGTCTCGACTCCGAGTCTCAACTTCAACTGGGCAGTTTGAAGTTCTGATCCTAAATGGCTAGTCCGGGGTCCTAGACACGACCAGGTGGTTCGAGGTCCAGGCCCCGACAGGGCAATCCTAGATTTCGGCCTCATCCAAGCACTCTATGGTATCGCCTCCAGCAGGGCAATCTTGGGTCCCAATGTCATTCGTGCAGTCTGAGGTCCTTGCCCTGTCCAGGCGGTCTAGTGTTCCAACCTTGTCCGAACGATTCGGGATCCTGACCCTTTCCAAGTAGTCCAAAGTCCCAGCCCCATCTAGCGGCCTGCATTTTAGCCCCGACACGGCTGTCATGCTTTTCCTGCTCAAACTAAACGGTTTATGGTCTTGATCCTGTTAAGGTAATCCGTGGTTCCAGTCCGAACTGAGCAATCTTGTGTCTTAGCTCTGACCAGGATGTTTCATGTACCATATATGTCTGGGTGATCTTAGGTTCCGGCTGCATCCGGGACAGTCTTATGTTCCAAACTCATATGAACAGTCCTAAATTCAGGCATAATCTGAGCAGTTTTGGTCCCAACGCTGTCAAAGATGAAAAAAATAAAAGTAAAAACTAAATTGAAAATAACTTTTTTTTCCCTTTTTTTCCTCTAAAAATTTTAAAAAAATATTTTTGTTTTAAAAAAATAAAAATAGTTACTAATTGAATTTTTATTTTTAGTTTTTGTTTTTAATATATATATATGGTTATCAAATATATTTTTATTTTTGATTTTCAAAAATAAAAAACAAATATATCATCAAACTACATTTTAATAAATATAAAAAAATTATTTAAAAATGCTGCTGAAGATTATTCATGACAAATATTAAAACTCATTGAAATATAACTTTTACATGTGCTATATAATTTTTATTTTTAATTGGAATGAACAATAAACTTCACATCAAAACCAATTTGATTGGTAAGAAAGATAAGCAGTACTCAGAATTGAATGAAAAATATTAAATTATAAACTCGATCAGAATGGAATATATTCATACACCTTCATCATTAATAATCATTAAGAAAGTGAAACCCTTCATTTGATCAAATTCAGTTGGATGAATAATATTCGCAGAAACAATGACATGGATAATTCAGCTGGAATACTATTCAAAACCAGCTAAATTATATTTCATCTAAAGAATAACATTTCATCACAGTAGTTAGTTAGGCCTTCCTACTCTATAGGGTTCGAGAAAATAGGGACCAAAATACATATTTTATTTTATTTTTTTCTCTTTTTATTTTAGTTTTTATTTTTTAGCCTATCAATACTTAATCCCCATAAATATTTATATATATATATAATATTTTTTCACATCTGAAAATTCTGTCTAAGTTACCTGTGAAAACTATTACTAATAGTTACTACTAATTATAAATAATAATAGTGACAATTTTCGTACAATTTTATGCTTTAAAATTAGATGATACAATTAATATATATACATATATATATATATATTTTGGTCAAAACTCCACAATTTACATAGTTTTTTATTATTATTTTTCTTTTACTTTTAAAAAACCTAAATTTAATTTTTTTTTATAAATTTTCACCATTTTAAATATGTTTATAAAATTCAGAAAATGGGTATTAACAAAGGTTTTTAATAATCTAATGCCTAAAACCATAAATTCAATAAAAACAAAGTAGGCGCTTAACCCTCCCTCTGAAAATTTCTTTATGCGTTCTTCTCTGTGCCGCCACTCCAACTCCAACTCCATCTCCAACTCCAACCTCCTCTATTCTGTTGGTATTCTCCACCTCTATTCCTTTGGTAGGAAGGTAATCTCTTATATATTTCGCTTTCTTTTTTTTCTTCTTATTGTTTTTGGTCCGATCTGAATTCTGCTGAAACTCTCATTTTGTTGTTAAAATACGTAAATTGGGCATAAGAATTTTGATTTTTGCTGTGGTTCTTGAATGAATTTTGGTTTTTGTTTGATGGGTTGTTCTTATTTCACTGAAGAGGCTCTCTTATGAATGCTTTAAATCTTCAAAATATACTTTTTCTTTTTGTATTTGTTCTTCTTTTCAAAATTGCTTCGAATAATTCTCGGTGATACCAAAAAAGAGAAAGAGTACTATCTTTTAAGGGCCATGACCTGAACCCTAAACCCTATTTGTTTTTGTTAATGTGCTTACTTTTTGGTTTGATTTTTTGGGTAAGAAGTGCTGATCATCAATAAATGGCTTAGTGTTTAGCACTTTGTAAGCTTTTTCGTCTTTATCCATGGTTGAATAATGCAAGCGTATTTAAAATTTGGTTTAGGAAGTCTTGTAGACATGAGTGCTCAGTAGAACAGAATGGTAATTGGAAGTTAGTACTTGGAATCACCTTGAATCTGAAATGGAATTGTTTTTTTTTTTTTTTTTTCATATATATATATATATATATATCTATATAAATATAGATCTCAATTATGTGCCTGTGATTGTTTCCAGATCTAAAGTTTCTATAAATAAAAGAAGATGCCACATAGAACTCGACCAATGACTGCACTCTTGGTGTTCACTGGGCTCAATGTGATATTAGTTTCTACCATTACTCCAGTCTATGATTTTGTCTGCTTCCTTCCATACTGGGAAAGAAGGGTAAACTTATTTCGTTACAAATTATACTTCTTGCTAATAGCATTATGCATATTTGGGTTTGACAAAACAGTTTTTTTTTTTTGTATTATTATTATTATTTATTTTTTTAATATGTGACTTCATGCTTATCATAAGCTGTCTGTTTATTTGTTTTTATACAGAGAGAACAGCGTTGGCAAGAACGTGAAGCTGCTTCAGCTAGGGATTCTGGATGGAGGTAGATTGGTAGAATGGTCTACGAGTTCAAATCTAAGTACCTAATGAGGTTGCGGTATTTGTTTAACACTTGGAAAGTAGAGAAACTGAAAGGCAACCCTTACTATTTTATATGCAATATAGATTTTTTTTTCTTTGGAATATATGTGATTATATATTCATTTTCATTAACTAATTAGAACTAACTTGTGAGAATACAAGTATGGTTTAATGTGGATGAGGAAGTACTTTATTCTCTCTGCTTTAGCCATTTGTGTTTTGTTACTTGAAGAATGGACATGGTATATATTTGTACCCACATTTACATAATAGAAGTCTTTTTTGTAAAGCAGTATATGAATCTTGCTTATGTGGCTTTTAAAATGACTCGTTATTTCTTGAAACATGGTATTATCCTATTAGATATGTGCACCAAATAGAATATTTAACCAAGAATTTCTCATGGGAATTTCTCATGGTAAAATGTAAAAAATAACATAGTTGAGGGGTAAAAGCTTTATAATAGTCTTGGAAATTATTGAGTGGGCAACTATGGAAACGGCAGAGTGGACAATAATGGCTTCTACTCAACCACTCTTTTATACAATCATCATGAAACCTTAATGTACTAACATTATAATATATAGCCCTCCTGGAATTTCCTCCAAATTAACATATACTACATCTTTTCCTCTCATCTTCTTCATCCTTTAGCCTCACCTTTTCCATACCCCTAACAATGTATTCCTTTGCAGCAGGAACCATTCCATAACCAACATCACTTTCTTCATCCGACGATCTAAAATCATCCTTATCCACTATGTACTCTGTAACAACTAGGATTTTCACGACCACCATGCCACCTTTTCAAACCCTCAGTGGGGATGCTTTTTGTAGCTAGGTAGATTAAGGTATTGACAATATCATCCTTGACTTGGTCTTTAACGTATGAGTCAGATATATATTTATTATTATTATTTATTTTTTTCTTTCTTCTCTGATTATTTGGCGTTGATGATCATTATTGATGAGAGAGTTTAGGTGAAGCTGAACTACAGGTCCAATAATGGATTCCTCCGGGTATACAAGGGGATGAAATTCCACTACCAGTTTTCCCAGTGCCAAGATTCCAGGTGATTGCTGAACTGAGACATATTATTATTAGAAACCTGATCATCTTGAAAAATTTGCTCAAGTTTTAGCGGTACAAGTACTTCAAAAAACTGCTGGACCATGTTCATAAATTGATTATTGTAATTTTGCCTAATTGACTGAGAAAATTAATATGTTTGAGTATTAATGTATTTTTTTTTTCTTTTTTTGAAAGAAGGAAATATATTTTAAAAGCCAACAGAAGAAAAGAGTCTATGTCCACTTGTAAAACTGGAAGCAACCACGCGGCGCCATCTGCCATCCAAGTTTCAATAGAGGCAACAGAAAAGCCTGTTTAGCTAACATATGATCAACCTGATTTGATTCTTTAGGAGGATATGAAACTGTAGATGAAACACCAGAGCCAAGAAACCTCTTGATATCTTGAACAATTAAACAATTAACGCCACAAAAAAGTGAGTTATTCTTCACCATTTGAACTGCTGCAAAGGAATCTGAAACCGATTTGCCACTCCGAAAACCAGCTACAACACAAAAACGTAAACTATGAACACCTAATTGATCTTGGAGAAAGTCTTTTCGTGGGATTTGAACACCATATGACGTGACAACATAACCACAGTAGTATATATTATTAGTTGAAAAATTAATATAATTTAAATGTATAATTTTTCAATTTTGAAGAGGTTGATGACGGTTGATCGGGGTTAACCGAGTTGACCATGTACGAGTTAAAAAGTTAGACTTTTGTTGCAATTAAATTTTGGTCTTGAGCATATGATCAACGGCTTGGAGTTTCCAAGTACGGGTATGTAGATTGGCAGCATGGCTGGTTTAGAGTTACGATTTAAAAATGTGGTCAAGTGAATTTCTGAGACAATTTTAGATCGATTAACAGTCTAGTTATGTCCAGATAAAAATTGATTTACTTTGTATATTTTATTGTAACAATATTATATTTCTATATCTAAATATTTTTTACTATTCTCCTTGTTAAAGACGAGGAATTATCCGTTAAATTCATCTATAGATTAAACATCCCTCTGTTAAAACTTAAACCGTTCACCCTCTCGCCTACTCTCAATCCATCACTGATTTCTTTTATTTTCAAGCGAGTGGGACTACACCACCAGTACCATTGTGCTCCTCCGTTGGTGATTTACACATTGGTATCAACAAGTCGTCAAAATCAAGCTCAACAGGGAGCTCAAAATCGGCTAAAACCAGTTCGGCGGCTCGATTCTTAGATGGCACATCGTGCACCGCCCTTATCAGTAGTTTTACAAAGTGTCGATTATCATCCCCATGAAATGCAGAGGTCCAACTCCACCCATACGCACCACACGTGCCACCTGAAGATCTAGCCAACCGCAGTACTGTAAAGCCGCCGATGGCGAGTTGGGTCTTATGGTCCACTCCATTCGTACTCCTTCTGACCGATCTAAGTGACCACAAAGGCCATTTGCCCCAGTTTGGCCGAGAAACTACAGGTGAACATCCCATTAGGTATGAAGCTTTTCCTTTTTTGATGAGGCAATCAGCGATATTGGGTTTAGAGGAGGCTGATCTAGCTAATGACGTCGAGCTATGGAACCGATTTTGTCGGCAAGCTCACTGTTGATTTTAATTTGAAACTGCCAGACTTCAACGTAAAATTCTGGCCGCCAAGTTGAGGGAAATTCTTGATCCTTGCAAGCTCAATTTCTTTTTGACATCAATGGACGATGAAACTTTTAACCTTGGTATCTGGATTTAACCCCCCAAATCCAAAGTTCTACATTGTAATGTAGAATCATTGGTTTGGGGGATTAAGTCTAGGTACGTAGAACTCCGGGTTTAGGTATTAAATCTAGGTACCACGGTTGAAAGTTTTATGTTGTACCTAAACTACACCTAGAATTGTATATATAGGTGGGCTTACGACCTCAATTCCAACTCGTCTAGCACTTTTAAAAAAGGTCCAACAGGTCTGTGGGCCATTACAAATTGTTTCACAGTCATTGTTAAGCCAAAATAATTTATGGACCAAAGTGGTGAGCAAACTTATAGACAGATACACGATAAACGTGAATGTGGATTCTTTGAGGATGTGGTCCAGCAAAAAATAGTGGATTGTAGAACTCTAGTTTGGGGTGTTAATCCAAGTACCAAGGTTAAGTTCCACATTGACCATAAACTAGGCCATAATATGGTATGCAATAATGGGCTTAAAATTTCAAAAGCAACTTAGCTAGCACTTTGAAGATGAGCCAAATAGGCTAGTGGGCCGTTACACTTGCTGTCTAACATGTTTAGGAAGTATGCTCCCTTGAGTCACCGATCTAATGTGGTCGATAACTCAATCATAAAGTCTTTGCTTCGTTATACAGCAAGTATTTACAATACTTCTTGAAGTGGCCCGATTGTCCACAATGAAAGCAAGTATATACTCTCTTACTAACAACAAATTAGAATTCTAAAGTCGACTATATCTTCGAATTGAGCTCCCTTTTGGACTTCGTATGTGGAACTTTCACTCTTGGAGAATCCATAGCCAGGCGTGCCTGGTAATGTGCCCTTGAAGTGTCGGCACCTCAAAAATTTATTTTTCCATATTAATCTTTTAATTTTAAAAATCAAAATATAATTGAGTATATCCAATTAATTTCTTTGTTCATGGTTTAAGACCTTTAGTAATGCATGGTAGGTTATTAACCATGGTTTTTTAATTTGTAGCAATTTTTTGTTCTTTTGAAAATATTCTTGTAAAAAATAAAACGTTAATTTCCACCCACTTTAATGAGAAGGAAAAAAAGAAGGAAATATCTCTTCGAAAAGTGACAGAAAAAGTGCCCTGCCCTTTGATTTTGATCCAGTTGATGATAATATCATGGGTATTCTTGGTGGCATTGAAATACCTTTTAGATCCATATATTTTAAACAAGAATAAATTTTTTATTAATCCTTCACTTAGGTGTTTGAGCAAATTCCATTAGAGCCACCAGCAACGAAGACTAGGTTGAATTTTTTTATTTTTTTATTTATCTATTTTTTTATGGACACTAACGCTTGCTTGAAAATGCATGTGAATAAATACCAAATACCAGCCCATAATCCTAAAATTGTTCTTTAACAATATATAATATTTAGGCTGAGAAATGGCGGCTAATCAATATATATATATATATATATATATATATATATATATATATATTCCAACAGCTCTCCTAAGCATAATATGGAATTCTTGGCATTGCCAAACTACTTGGAACATAGAAATAGAATCATTATCACTTCTATCTAAGTTTTTCAAAAAAATTAAAGGTAAAAAAAAAAACTTTATCTGCAACTTTTCCCCTAAAGAGATAAGAAGACAACATAGATAGTTTCCATTCATAAAAAAAAACGTATAGTTTCCAAATTTCACACTTGGATATTATCGTTAAAAATGTCTTATCTCCTAGGTAAATTCCCGAAAACTCAATGCGAGGTTGTGACCACCTAGCACAATTCTCCAAATCATCTTTCACAAGGGTCTTCTGGACTTACTCGTACTCATATTCCTTTTACTATTTTACATTAAAAACCCCCTCAATCACTATACTTTGATCTCAACAATGCTTGTGGCTTTTGGGTCTCTTTTCTGCATAAAATTTCTTAAAGTTTTGGCCAAATGGGAAATTGTTTGAAGAAACAACTTCAAGATCCAAACCAACCGGTTGCTATTCCTCATCCTTCCACTACTGGTTTGCACTTCATACTGTTTCTTTCACGTATTTACTTGCTTTTTTTCTTTTTTCTTTTTTTAATTCCAACACTTAATTTCTTTTTACTCTTTGACTTTTCTAAGGACTCGAAGGGATACAATTTTCTCGGCTCAAAAAAACTGGTTAAACATCTCATGAGGATAGGATCTCGTCTGCTTATATACACACACTCATACACTTTTGTATTCTGCATGCTTTCGATCATTGCAAATATATACATGAACATATCTCGACGTCCAACCAAGTGTTTGTTTAGCCATTCATCAAAAAAAGTGTTTGTTTAGCCTTGTAAATAATGATGGGAGGCAATATTAATTGGTTAAGATTTAAAACTAATTTTCTTTCTAAAAACTACTTTTGGATACAAATTTAATTTGAAGGTTTAGATTAAACTTTTTCACTGTTTTGTTGATAATAGCTGCTAACCATGAAAATATTTGATAATTGTATTAAAAAAAATTCTAATTAACGTGATGACTTTAACCTCCATAAAATGTACATTAGCAATGCAATATAGTGAATTAAAGAAGTAATCAACTTACATGTTAAACAAAATCAATATTGTGTTTTAGGCTAAACTTATAATTGGTCTGCAAATTATTTAAGTTTGAACACACTTGAAATAAATTCTATGTATATATATAATTATTGTAAATCCACTTGGTCTGCAAATTATTTAATGTACAACCAACATTATTGATGGGATGAGTTCTTCCCTTAACAATCAGTCCACAAGGTTGCAAACTGAGTGGTATGTTAGAGTTACCAGTTTTTCAAAAAGTTTAAGCTCTATCTTTTATATTTTTTTAGCACTCTTTTACATACTGGTATGTTCAGGTCTTAGGATGTGTATTTATATTCTGGCTTCTTTTGGATTTTTTTTTTTAATTTTTATTTATATTTTTATTTTCATGTGAAGTTGTTAAAAATTTTGAACTAATACTTCGCGGACTTTTAACTTTAATACTATATTAAATTGCTAGTTTTTTAAAGAATTTAAGCTATTAGAATATGGATTTCATAATTAATTTTTAAAAGGATAGGCCTCGCTGACCCACCATTCAATGGGCGATCTCAACTGGCCAATTGAGAAAAATTGTATATATGTGATCTCAAATACTGTTTAGTCTAGCTACTTAATTATATTTAACGTAATTAGTACATTTGGGAATGATACAGAAAAGCATGGTAATGGTAAACATGGAAGTCAACACAGATCACCACTTGGAGATAGAAACACAAGAACTGCAATTTCGTCCAACACCCAAAGAGGTATAATTAAAAATGAATATTGAACTGCAATTCCTTTGTCTGGTTTAGAGGTTAAAATTTATGTGTAAAATTAGTTGCCAGAAAGCCAAGAAAAAGTAGAAGACGTGGTAACCAAGAAATAGCTTCGAGAAACTGGAATAGCGGTAATAAGAATATTGCGAATAAGAAAGAAGAAGTATTGCACGCTTACAAGATCCACTGCTTTTGCTACCCTGTTCTGAAAGCTGCAACCCAGAAATTCAATACCAAGAATTTGCTCGGACAAGGCGGTTTCGGTGATGTTTACAAGGGATTTCTCAGTTACTGCACCTTCACTGCTTCAAAACCAGATTCTGGATTTCCAATCGCTGTCAAAATGCTCAGAAAGAAAGATCCACAAGGCCAAGAAGAATGGGAGGTCGGCTACATCTCCATCTCTCTATCTTTCCTGTTGCATGTTTATATATACTGAAATGCATTAGAATTTCCATCGGGATTGTCACTAAAAACAACACACCAATGTATGTTGTAAATGGCACAGAATGAAATGAAGTTTTTGAGCAAGTTAGATCATCCAAACATAGTGCAACTAATAGGGTATTGCTGCGATGGTGAACATAGAATTTTGGTGTATGAATGCATGCCTGGAGGAAGCTTGGAGGACCATCTCCTGAAAGGTAAAGAGCAATCTGGCTTTACAAAGACTCAAAACATGCACATATTCATTTGAGGGTAGAGAACTAAATTGTTTTGCCATAAGCAGAGGATAAAAGAAAGCTAAACTGGCGCACAAGATTAAATATAGCCGTTGGGGTAGCCAAAGGTCTAGCTTATATTCACACACATGGAAAGCCCATCATTCATCGCGATCTCAAAGCCTCCAATATTCTGCTTGGCGCTGTGAGTTTCTAATTCTATTGTTGATATTGTGATGATTTAGGTCTACCTTCTTCTTCTTCTTCTTTTTTTCTTTGTTTTATGTGACAATTTAACCCGGTTAAGTTTGATAATACAGAACTTCACTCCCAAGCTTTCCGACTTTGGTCTGGCTCGGTATGGACCCGAAGGTGACAATGACCATGTTAGTACAAGGGTTCTTGGCACCAGAGGCTACTTTGCACCAGAATACATCGGAACAGGTAAAACAAAATACCAATAATTGAATTTACGACACAGGAGCTCCATGAACCTAACAGGTTTCTTTCTGAGGTTTGTTGTATTTTGCAGGGCATTTGACAGTAAAGGTAGATGTATATTGCTTTGGAGTGGTACTTCTACAGATTTTATCTGGTTCTGGTGCAGTAAAGAAATACACTGATGGGACTATAGGAAATCTAGTACAATGGGCTGAACCACGCTTTAGTCAGCTCAGAATGGATAGCCTTGTTGACGAAGCACTAGGAAACAACTTTCCAATGGAAGAGGCTTGCAGGTTCGCAGAACTTACACAACAATGCCTCCATCTAAATCCTCAGAGCAGACCAACAATGGCTGAAGTTGTGGCTGCATTAGAGCAATTACAGAAAAATGCCGGCGGGAGCAACCATAGCTCTCTCGCATTTGCTGCATTTTCATCATGCCCTCCTCCCTCTTCTAAGAAGTTGCTCCGAAGCCGTGGATGTCAAGGAGCACGAAAAGAGATCTTAGGCCTTGGCAGAGACACCTCAGATCTAACCTAATGCTGATAAGACTTGTATTCTAATATGGATGACACCGAACGTTCACACTTTAATTGAAGAAATGGGTAACTAGTTATATATACTAGCTAAACCTTTTTCACACAGAGATTTAAAATACAGATTTCTATGACTGAAGAGCTACATGCTTCATAGAAAAACAGGTGGTAACTCACCTGTTTCAGTGTGCTTCAAAATTGTGACCAAAATGCATGCACACAGTCCATACATCATTCTATGTAAACAATTGTATGGAAGCAAATGAGAAAATTTACAGATCCAATTGGTCGCTCTGCTCAATACACACGTGGAGACTGCCGGAGAGATCGCAATGGGGATGCACTTGGCATTTGATTCAAGGGAGAACGATGCGGTCGCATCGGCGACTTCCTGAGATGGCCATGAGCTTTCTGCTGCTCTGAGTGGGAGACTCTAGCTGCACTCTTTGGAGATTCAAGCTGTTCCAATGTAGCTAATACATCTGCCATTCTAGGCCTAACTTTAGCTTCGTTGCTTAGGCATTGTAAAGCAAGAGTAGCAGCTGTAAATGCAGCTTTCTGGGGGTACTGGCCCTCTAACTTTGTGTCCATGATCCGAAATAACTTTCTTTTGTCACTCAAATATGGTTTTGCCCAGTCTACCAGGTTCTGCTCCACATCGACTTTCGTTTTGTCAACAGCACGTCTTCCGGACAATAGTTCCAGTAGTACAACCCCAAAACTATAAACATCGCTTTTGGCAGTCAATCGACCTGCTCAACAATAAAACCTCTCTGAGTACAAATTCACTACTGACACAAATGGAGTTTATTGCATATCCACTACAGTATTACTAGAGTAGAGGAATCAAAGTACTCAAGTGGTGGTCAGGTTTCTATCTAGGCCTACTATAGCAAATGACTCCATACAAACAAATGGGTCCAACAATTGTATTACACAAGAATGCAACTAGATAATTTTCAACTTTTCTAAGTTCTAAGAAAAGTTTGAAAATATAATTATAATATTTAGACACAGGTTTTATGGAGAATTGCTATTTTCTAGGCTTTCAAATCAATTCAAGTTCTGTTCACATGAAGATGCAGTACTAATAAAATATTTCCTGCAATTACCATAAAATCTAGTTCTATCCAAAAAACAGCACACACAACAACATGGAGATCTTGGAGAATTAATGATCCAAAATAATAAGGTAAGACTCCAGTTGTACTCAACGTAGACATTAAACACACCTGTAGCAACATATTCAGGTGCGGCATAGCCATGCGTTCCCATAACCTGGGTAGATACATGAGTCCGGTCACCAGTAGGGCCTGCCTTCGCCAAGCCAAAATCAGAAAGCTTTGCATTGAATTCCTGCATCACAAATGCATGGCTAATGTAAGCAATTACATAAATTCAACATAAAGCATTTACAGAAATTACTGTCAGAAAATAAATATATCCTCTATTCAACATACCGCATCTAATAAAATGTTAGAAGCCTTAAAATCACGATATATGACTTGTGATTTGGCATCATGAAGAAAACTAAGCCCTCTGGCAGCACCAATGGCCACTTTCATCCTTACAGACCACGAAAGCGGTTGTGGCCCTCCTGTATAACAAAACATACCATCCGTATTAGATACTAGAAAGTTCCCAGACAATACTATCCAAGTTTATTAACATCCGAAATTTGTCCTTCCGAGGGTTACGTCAGGCATTAGTAGTAACAACTAGAGAGTAAAGTGTAAAAAGTAAAATTCACCAATATATTGTTAACAATACACTGCTATGAGGTAGAACTATTAAAACTACTGTATTGCACCACTTACTTCTAAACAGATGATTCTCTAAGCTGCCCTTGGGCATGAATTCATAGACCAGAAGCCGGTTCTCACCCTCTAAGCAGTACCCTATCAGCTTAACCAGATTTGGATGATGAAGCTGGCCAAGATAATTTACTTCTGTCTGAAATTGAGTAAGGATATCAGTGAATAAGCCAAGTGTAAAACTGTGAAGAAACACACTTGAGGAAGGAGAAGAAGAAACCTACCAACCACTCCTTGTGGCCTTGGAAACCTTCAGGTTTAAGCCTCTTGACAGCAACAACCATCCCTGAACCAGGCTTTGCAGCTGTAAACGTGTTTTCATCAATCCATCCTTTGAAAACATAGCCAAATCCTCCTTCGCCAAGAAGACTGTCAGGCCGAAAGTTTCTGGTGGCATTTTTTAGCTCATTGAATGTGAAGGCTTTCAAATTTGGAGATGACAATATTTCACCTTCAGTCCTTGGGGTAGGAAGACTTGAAACACTGCTTCTATCACTGTAGGATGGAATGGTCAAGCTCGAAGGAGCTGATGAATTGCTGGTTCTGCTGGAATTCTTAGAAACTGCCGATGCTGACAGGAGAAAAACAAGGATAAATTTATAATAGCTAACGTTGCTGGATAAGTACTCAGTTTCTAAGAAAAACAAAGTCAAATGTACACACTCAAATCAATGCTCAAAAAGTGACATATAATACAAATTTTGAATAATTTGTTACCATTTTTGCAGTTGTAGTAAAAAGTTCATCATTGTTGTATTCTCATATTTTTCCGTTCATTTCCAACAGGGCAACTGCAGACCACTAAAAATTTAGAGTCTATAATCCCACAAACTCATTCCATTACCACCCATGTATTGCCAAGTATGACTTTTTGCACCAAAATATTACTTTAAACATCTCTGCTTCACATAGGATCAGGAATCACCATGCTTTGTTTACTTAGGCCCTACTCTTTTCAACATGAACCATTTAAAGAACTAATTTTTGCTTCCAGATGATTAAAAAATACAGGCTGAATAACCCATTATAATAAATAGCAAAGTTATATTCCCAAAAGTGAACTATATCAAAGGCCAAAAGCAAAGAATAGCTTAACAAACACCAGCAACTTCAGAATTCTATGGCTAGCAATTACAGAAGAATCCACATAAAGGTTATTCACAAAATCCATTACCAGATACCCAATAAAAAACACACATATAGATTGTAATTTGAACAGTTCTAGTGCCCAGCCAAAAGCAGAATAATTCAATGTAGGTTCCAACTTTGCAACAAGTACAGAAATGCACAAATTTCGAACCACTCAACAACTATTACAAACTAGATTAGGAAACCGACCAGTGTGGGAATACGAAGCCAATAAAAACCTTCTTTAATTCCACTTCGAGACTTTTAGAAAACGAATAATCCCATTTAAGGAAAAGACCAAAAAAAAATTGAAGGACAACCAATTCATACCAGTGTCCATACCAAGAACATAAAAAAAAAGAGGGAAAAACTAAAATAGAAGAATCGCCCACCAGATTACAATTTGTAAAACGAAGAAAAGCTACATGAGCTACAGCATCCAATCCAAGTTACCAATAACCCAGAAATTAAACAACTCGAAAATCAGGTGGAACCAACTGAACAAAATTAAGTTCAATTTTCTAAATCGATATAGACTCTTTAAACTTCTAAAATAAGAAACCCAAGTCTAAGAACAAAAATAAAAAATAAAAGAAAAATCCTCTCATCTAAACTCAAGACCAGCTCAGGTACAAAAAAAAACAAAAAAATAAATCATAGAAGCACTTCTTCCAATAAACAAACAAACAATTACAAAAACAAATTCATTTTCAAACAAAATATTTATTACAGAAACAAAAATATCAATACAAAAAAGTTACCAGAAATAACATGTGAGCTCTGTGCTGTATCTACTTTAGCAGACGAATCTAAACAATTGCCCATCTGGGGTATAATTCAATAAATAAATAAAAATCCAAAACACACTTTTTTTCTTTTTTTTTTTTTTCTCTCAAACCCTTTTTTTTTTTTTTTGATAAACAATCAGCAAGTCATTGAAAAATTAAAAACCCAGAAAATCCTCAAGATAATGAAACTAAGGTACAAAGACTTTTGTGTTCTTAACGTAGCGTTTGGTAAGGCCGTACTTCCAAAAAGGAAGTGAAAACCAATCAGAAACTAGTTGAGAAAGCGAAATTGGAAACTGGGTTCCATGGAAATGGAAAAGAAAAGAAGATGATGAGGATGGAGCTGAGCTGAAGCTGAGGAAACAGAGAAGAAAAAGAATGGCGACGAAGAAGACTATATTGGGCTCTTTCTGCGTTGTACACGACAAACGCGTGGGGGAGTGGATCACTGATGACGTGTGCACCACCTTCCTTCCTACTTGCCTTGTCATATCATTACAATTACTATACTGCCCCCCTATGCTAATTGCTATATTATCTTCAAAATCTTTTTCTTAATTATTAAAATCAATATGTTTTCTTTGCTTTCTTTTCCATCCAAATTCAATGATGCAAAAAATAAATATAAAAATTTACCAAACTCAAAGTTTTTAATAGATAGCTATGTGGCTAATTCAAACCACTTATAAAGTGAACTTATTATTATATTCTACAATAAGTACTATTTGTGTATAGCATTTATATATATATATATTAATTTTTT
>QANX01005868.1:0-16950 GCA_003254975.1 Ochetophila trinervis
AATTATTTTATAGAGTTTATATGTTTAATTTATTATTTTATATGCTTTATTTTAATGTTGCAGATTGTTAGTTTCAGTTACATTTATAATTCTTATAATTAAGATCAAACCTACAAAAAGTAAACTGATATTATGTTATATACTTTAACATCTCTTAAACTAAAAAATGGAGAGAAAGACAATTCAAGATTAATACCTCTTAATGTGGAGAGAAAGTCAATAACCCACAAAGAAAACCAACAAACATATATTGAATTCAAAATTGCAGCACTGATATTAAATCACAGTCAGTATAATATTTTCATAAGTTTAAACTTATAAGAAATAAACATTATATATTTTAACTGATGATGATATGAAATAGCATTATATGTAATATTTTCTCTTATGCACATACAGGTAATATGTTCCAAGACGTTTCCTAAACCAGATTTAGCTATAGCCGCAACCCTGAAGTTGGTGCAAGTTGAGTAGGTGGTGAAAATGATCCATATTCATGATTAATTCAAAGTAGAGCTGAGATTTGTAAATACCCATTAAAATATAGGTAATCATGAAGATGGGCACTAATGGAACCATATATTCTCCTCTCAGGGATCTGCTTGGTTTTCTGGTTGCACCGACCAACCTACTTTTTCTAAAGGCACTTTGAAAGTTTCTAGTTTCTACTCCTGAGTGCTGTACAAAAAACTATTAGAGCGGCCTGTCTGCGACTGAAAAGGGTCAAAAAGTTATTGATTTTTAGGAACAAACTTTCCTTGTGGCTTCAAACTTCTATCGAAAACACTGAGGATTCATATACTTATTGTGTCGTGACTTTGTGTTTGGAATCTAACAAGTTCATGATTATGATTCATTCATGCTCACTGGCTTTGCTAAATTAGAACATATTAAAATGTCAATAAACTAAGCAACGCAGCATGGTTCCAAAGTCAATGAAATCAAACGTTTTTTGCAAATAGAAGTGTGCAAAAAAACCAACTAACCAATTAAAACAATTGATTCAATTCAATTAAACATGTTTGGATCGGTTATTTTAGTGTAATTGGATTGTATTGGTTTTGAAAAATTAAAAACTGAAGTTCGGTTCGGTTTGGGATGTTAAAAACCGATCCGATCCGATCCAATTCGAACCAACTATTTTCTTTTTTACAAAACATATGACAATTAGTTTAATATTATTGGTATGTAGGCTTTGCTATATTAGTTTAAATTTATAGTTGAATTACTGGATTATTGTATTAGTGTAGTAATTTTATTTTAGTTTAATATGTTTATTTGTCATGTTATTTTTTTAATCATTTATGTGTTAGGTTTTGAAAAAAAAAATATTTTTTTATGGATTAATTAGTGGGTACTTTATGTGTTAGGTTTTGAAAAAAAAAAAACATAATTTTTTAAACAAAATTTAAGCACAACAAATTTTTGGTACAAAAAATAGCTCAAATGTCAAATATTAAAAGTAAAAAAAGTTCAAAAATTAAATTTTAAAAAGTTTTAAAAATTAAATAACAATTAAAGCTAAACCGATTAACCAAATCGATCTAATCTAATTACTAATTAGATTATATTGGATTAGATTTAATGTAAAAATCAAATTGGATCGAATTGAAAAAAAAAATTACTAATTAGATCAAATTTGTTATTTCTAAAATAAATAGGATCCTAACCAATGTACACTTCTACTTGCAAGTTTGATGTATGATGCTAAATGTAGATTACAACAGTAGAGGACTATAGGAAAATAGCTGCTTATCCAATTCTTTAATCTGGTTATCCCTGTGATATTACTTGGCCCAAGCCCATTTATAAAAATAGCCCCATATTGTCTACTGAATCCAGTCCAAAACTTTATTAAATAGATTTTGTTTTTATAATTGTTTTAAGCACCCCTAGTATAAAAATCTCTAAGGGAAACATTTGTAAATCATAGATGAATCCTACTACATTAATCTTTATGCCTAAGAGAAGTTCTTCACCTAAACGATTAAATAATTAAGGTATGGAAGTACTTACTTGTTTGTGGATGCTGAAATAACGATCTTCTCTAGGATCATTTCCAACTCCTAAGTAGCAAAAAAAGACATTGAGATGTTGATTGAAAATTTTAATGATATGATTATAAAGCAGCATAAATGTAGCTATTTTATAGTGCAAAAGTAAACAAGCATTTCAAATATTGCTATATTTCACTGGGAATTTTAAAAATATACAGTCAAATTGTCTATGTTTATGTTCAATACTTCTCTACTCAAACTAAATAGTTCTCCTACCACATCAGTCTCAGTGTATATTATATGTAATGTGAATTATCTGCTTCATAGGTCCAATTTCCATAGTTGGAGCATGGATCATAATCCAAAAGGCATGTCTCGAACCATTCAGTCCCCATACATCAGTCTATGCCCATATCTCAAACAAGAAAGGAACATACAATCTGTAGACGTTCATCATTTTTAAAGCCTATGCATGTTATGCAGCAAGATCCAAATGAGACGAATAAGAAGTTATGGGTTTAGATTCTTAGGGCACGTTTGATATATAGAATAAATATTTGTGATAAAATCTGAATAGCTAAATAAAAAATAGGAAAAGGAATAGTCATTCCTATTTATATATTTGGTAATAATATTGAATATATTATGTACTTTTATGGTATTATAATATAATATAACAGTTGTATTGAGTTTTTGTAGTTCTTTATAAATATATATATATATTTTTTAATTTTTTTTTCAAATTTGGTAAAAATTAATTGTAAGTTTAATTTTATATTTAATTATGTATTTTTATGATATGATAATCCATCTAAGTCTTTTTTGTCTAAAATATAGAAAATATAGTTTTGAAATCTATCTATATAAGAAAATATGAATAACAATTTTAAGATTTTTTAACGGAATAGCTATTCTTTTAGACGGAGGCATATGTATTCCTAGATTTAAAAATCTACCAAATGCAAAAAATACTAATTTTATGGAATAGTTATTTCATTTTCACATTTATTCTGTAAACCAAACGCGCCATAACAATATGATTTAAAAAAACATTTTATAATGGTAATTATTTAACTCAACATTTGACAATGAAACTAAATGAACGTGAAAGATTCACTTTGGATTCACCTGCCGTCCTCGAATTGACATGATTTCAGTAGTTGACAGTGCTACCATGTTAGCAACTATGAGAGGGTATTATCTATAGGTCCAACAAGTTTATGTAAATTAAAGACACGTGAACAACAGAAAAATGATTTAAAGACACGTGAACAACAGAAAATTATTTCTTTTCTTTATGCTTTTGGAAAGCAGAAACCACATGCAAAACATAAGACCTATTATCACTCCTATTGTATGATCATCCACGACCATCTACGGGAAATTCAAATAAAGAAAGGGTAAACTTATGATTGAAGAAAAGAAAAGGAAAAACAATATGAATAAAAAGGATGTTCCAATATCATAGCTATAAGTGAACAAAAATTATGCAGGATTGTATCTAATGCTTATTTATATCCGTGTGCATATCTATACTAAAATCACACTGAAGGAAGAAACAAATTAGCACAGCGCTGGAAAGAGACAAGGAGCAAAAAACAAAAAAGTTGTATCCTGTACTCCAGGATTCAAATAAAGTTCTTGTCTTTGCTCCATCTAATCTCCACTTTTCTTGGGCCACCTAGGAAATTATGACAAAAAAAAGAAGAAAAAATTGACATGTCTACAAGCTAAAGAGAGAAATGTGAAGCAAAATCTTAGATGGAGTAAATAAAACTCTGAAACTCAGATCACCAGTCCAACATCAGGAATTTTCTCAAGTGAAATCCAACAAAGGTCTCCAGCATGAATCTCCTGTTGGGAGGCAACCGGCAATCATTTTGTCTGGTAAAAATTTTTAAAATTTGAAATTTTTTTTGTTATTTTATGCATTTACGAATTTAGCCCCAATTTTTACTGGTTTTCCAATTATATCTTCAATTCTATTATACCCTAAATTCAGAAATCAAAAAATTTCAAAAATGTAATCTGAAAATTCGGCTTCTCCGACCTTTTTCTCCCCCTGACATTCGGCCTCTCCCCCGTTCTTCTCCCCCGATGCATCGTCTTCCTCTCTCTCCCCCATTCTTCTCCACCGACTGCAGCGTCTTTCTCCAGCTTGCCCGTTTTCTTCTTCACGCCGGCTTTTCAGTAAATATGGAGGCCATTGTTCTTCAGTTCATCCGGCGCCGTTCTTCTCCCCCGACCACGACCTGTTCAATCCATGTTTTCTACTTCAAACACCAAGCAACACCGGTAACAAGGAAACGTCACCGTGTCGGCTCTCAATCTGTGTCGCTATGGACGCCTCCAAGGAAGACGCTCATGTTTTCTTCGACGGCGCTTCTCGACCTACCAGAGGGAAGATGTGACAACCAATCGGTTCCAACAACTCTAATGTTCATTTTTTTTTGGGACAAAAAAATCTTAATTTTTTGAAGCAGCTTAAATGTTTCTTTATGGATTCAGTTTGTTTTAATTATTTTTTATTGTTGAAATTTTTAGGATGACAAAAGTTGTTGAATGAGGAAACACGAGTTGTTTTGGAACCAGGATGCTCTTAAAGAGGTTTTTATTATTTTTATATTAATTTTTTCTGAAACAAAGTTGTTAATTTGATTAATGTATTTGTTTCGAATTATCTAAATGGCATTTGCTTGCATTTGGTAGATACTGGGTTTTTAATGTTTTACGATTTTTTGCTATTTAGCCCAAAAGCTGAACTCTTTATGTATATATTCCTTGAGAATGCAGGAATTGGAGAAGCAAGTGAAAGTCATCAAATGGATTCGCACAGAAAAATGCTTATTGCACTCATTGTTGCTTGTTCTGCTATCGTTTCCATCATTTTGTTATTGTTAAGTTTGTGGATTTATGAACTCATACAAACCCCAAAAAAGAAGAAGCTATGAGCTCAGGTACTTCCTCTTGCTTCTTCAACTTTCCTTGAAAAATTCATGAGTATTTATGAACTTTTATCAGTTATGCTTCTAAAATAATGTCTGAGGTTCTTCTTTTTGTTTGATTCTGGTTATTGGGATTTTGAAGATGTTGAATAAGGGTATTCCAATCAAATACCCCACCTTTTAGCTTATTCATCTGTATGGGATGTTGCAGATATATCAACTCTGAAGTCAAAATTAAAGTGTGAAAAAGCAAAGAAATTCACATATTCAATTTCAATGTGGTCCAAGATAGTTTAGCCCCCCAAATCCCAAAAATGCTCCCAGGTCAGAGCCCTGCCCTCCCTAGCAACTTTTCTTTGTCTAGGAGCTTCGATTCTCCATATGACTCTCTAAGAACCCTTATAATTTCATCAAAATCTTGCTTCTATTCACCACCGTAGCTACCATTTTCTCTATTCTACTACATTGGAGACATTGTTGCCCTCCTTTGCTTCAAATCCAAGGACGAACTCATGATCCAATTCCCAAAAGTGAATTGGAATTCCATAACACCCATCTCTAATAAGTCAACCCCCCCATTCGAATTTTCAATCTGAGGGGTGCTAGGTAACAGACTGTTTTGCAGTACAATGATGAGAGCCCAAATAGGACTATTGTGAAGCCATGTATTCATTTTGGACAGCAATCAGCTTGATGGAAGTGATGGTGGTGTATGTTGAAGAGGAGAATGAGATGATATAGAGGGCATGGGCCATGAAGTTGGATATTAAGTGGAGTTTATAAGGGGCCTACATGTGAGTTAACTTCATATGTCCTATCTCTTACATGGCAAATGTTCTGTTAGTAATTGAGAGCCAAATCTGATAGCAGGGCCATTTAGAGTTTCTCCATATTTCAGGGTTGACATTATCGCAATTGAAACTTTCGGGGCCGAAATGAAAACTTGAGGAGTGACTTTTATAATTAACATTTTTTTAGTTGTCCTATTTGTGATCTCACTTTTTGTTTTGTTTTTTGTTTCTATTTGAGATCTCAATTTTTTTTTAGATGGGTATTTATGACACCTCAGATTAAAAAATCAACCATGTGCTTTACTAATGCAACCTTTATTCTCTTGATTTATGGCTAGGTCGAATGGACACTCTACTCTACCTAGTGGTGTATCCTCAAAGACCATTATTGACAACAAGGACTATTGAACTGGTTGGTATGCTTTAGTTAGAGTGTGATTTGCAACTATCTATTGTGGGTTAACCACTTTACTTTCAGGTTGGCTATGATAAACTTGGAGCAGGGCAGAATGCAACTGTTGCTGTGATGAGTTATAGTGGCTATGATATAGAGGATGCAATAGTCATGAACAAGGCATCTCTTGATCGTGGATTTGGTCGTTGTATTGTCATGAAAAGGTATTCAACTTCATCATCATTTGTATTGTGGTGATTTTATTTCTTTTTGTTTACTTGTTAAGACATTTGCGGGGCTCTGTACTCTGCATAGTTTTGGTTGCAGCACTAATTAAAAAGATTTATGGTTTTCTTTTTTTATTTTTTTGTTATTTTTTATCTTATCCTGATATTTTCTCTAATGGACAGACATTTATCAATCAAACAAAAATATAAGAATAACACTGAAGACAGGATCCTTAGACCTAATAGAATAAGAAATGAGGCTGGAAAGATGCAGGTATGTTATCGATGAAAGTAATGTATCAAATTTGTTTTTGTGGTATAAAGCTCAGAGTTATATGTCCTAGTCATCTTTTCTTTTCTGTGGCATTTTGTTTTGGGGATAGAAGTTTGGCATCTTTATCTGCTTCTTTTTTTGTTTGATTAATATTTTTGTCGCATATAACCTTGTGGAAATATATTTCTCAAGTCGTTTATGAATTTTTGCTGAATAAAAAAAAAGGATATTGTAAATGTATATGCTGGAATAAATTTTGTGTAATCTGTTTGCTTTTTGTGGTGGTGTATCACTTCACACTGTTTCATTATGTAAGGTTATTGTTTACTCTGTCGGTGTATTTTTGCCACTATAATTTGGATTGACAATTTTCCTTTCCTATTTTTTTAATACTCTGATCTATGTGATATTCAATTGTGAAATTTCATTAAGGTGCTGGATGATGATGTAATTGCAGCCCCTAGGGAAATTATATGCTTTTGGTTTTATGATATCTGAAACATATGTTTTCATTTGTTAAGGTTATGGAGGTACCACAGTTCTTCTTGAGTTACAATCAAGATTTGTAGAGAGGATGTTTCTTGTCTGCAATAGTTGGAATTTGATTTGTGGAGGAATTTGTATTTAAATTCTGGTGATCAGGCCATAATTTATATGCTTTTGGTAGTACTCTACTTATCTATTTAGATAATAAAGAAACTCTTTTTATTTCTAATTAAAGTGAGGCCACGCAAGCCTTGATATTTATTGCTATTATCATCATAACACATTTATGCAATCTTTCACACTACTTCCCTTTTTCTTTTTTCGCTTTTTGAATGAATTTTTTTTGGTGACTGAAAATGTTTGCAAAACATGTGACTTATCAATGAAAGAATAATTACAAGTGAAACAAAATTGTCAAAAATAAAAAAAAATTACAAGGAAAGTAGAGAAAAGAAACATAAAAGACTGCATTGCCATTTTTGTTACAAATTTGGTTGGTACCTTGATTAAAACAAAATGATAACTTAAAAAACACTAATACTTGGTAAAATGAATCAAAATAAATTTTGCACTGCATATAAGTATTATGAATATGATTTCCTCAAAAGTGATTTATTCCGTTTGCATATATTTATCATTATAAATTTTATCAGTCTAACATTGCTAACTTTTACGTATTAGCAGTAGTAAAAAAAAATGCGTAACAAAAGAAAATGAAATGGCATGAAGGCCAAGAAAGCAAAAGCTATACTTGGAAACTTGGACAAAATTAAACAAACAATGCAAAGAAAATGAAGATACTTAAGAAGAAGACCATATAATATTTATACTTCTATGATATATAAAACGTCAATATATTGATTTCAAATTTTGACAATTTAAAATTTATAATGCTACACATACTAAAATATAAGCCAAATTTATTTACCAAATAATACATGTAAAAATATAGCACATTCATATAACTTAAATATAAATAAGTGACTTTTAAATAGATAAGTGAATAAAAAAAAAACATATTTTTAGTAGATATTGTAGAAAAATAATATATTTTCTAATTATAATTAATTAGCATAAACTACTTGTGTGTTTCTATGTTATTTATTTGTGCTGTAAATAGATTAACACTTTAAAGTATCATATTTTATTGGGATCCCATATAAGTTGATTCATATGGTATGTTACTTAAAAACTTTAAACATTCTACAAAATTTAAACTATAGGGCCAATAAAAAATATATATTAACAAATTCGATAACACATTAAATATTTAGTAATATTGTCTAAAATATGAAAATTTGTTCCATATCAAATAATGTTGGTCCATATTCGGTACTTTATAATAGTGTAATACACGTCCAAAATATAATTATTTTGTTCTATAATTAGAAATATTTTTCAATTTTCGGTAATTTTTTGTCCAAAATACATAATTTTTGTTCGAAATACGTAACTTTTTTTCCATACATAGTAATTTTTGTCCATATTATTGATTTACAATTTAGAGTTATATCTTTAAATGTTTATACATTTTTATGGGAATGATATCAAATTCACTTATGGAACCTTGACTATTTTTATGTTCATTCACTTATAAAACATCAATATTTTTTTTAAATCTTTTTTTGGAAGTAGAGTTGGAAAAAAGCATGGAAAAAATATTTTTGCTGCCAGGCCAAGAACCTGGCCTAGCGCCTACCTTCTTGCTTGGGGCCCTCTGCCCCTGATGCTCCAAAACACAAAAAAAAAAAAAAAAAAAAATTGCCAGGGCCATAGGAGTCTGGCCTAGAGGTCTGCCTTCCCACCTAGGGCCCTTTGCCCCCGATGCCCGGAACACAAAAATAAAAAATTATAATTTAATAGATTTATAATGAACTCTGCATTTAATACATTGGAAGGCTTTACAAATTGGCTTACTTTTAAATCTTTTATTGGTCCATATTTGAAAATTTTGTCTGACAGTGTAATATTTTTCCAAAATACTTGGTAATATTAGTTTATATTCAGTAGTTTTGTCTTACGTGTAATATTTGTCTAAAATATTTATTTGTTCCATATCAAGTAATGATGGTTCATATTCGGTACTTCATAATAGTGTAATACACATCCAAAATATAATTACTTTGTTCAACAATTATATTTTTTATTTTTTGGTAATTATTAAAAATATGTAAATATTTTTCAAAATACGTAACTTTGTTCCATACTTAGTAATTTTTGGTTCATATTTGGTAATTTTGTCTTAAGGTGTAATATTTTTCAAAATACGTAACTTTCTTCCATACTTAGTAATTTTTTGTTCATATTTGGTAATTTTGTCTTACAATGTAATATTTTTCAAAATACGTAATTTTCTTCCATACTTAGTAATTTTTTTTCATATTCAGTAATTTTGTCTTTCAGTGTAATATTTTTCAAAATACATAACTTTCTTCCATACTTAGTAATTTTTTCCTATATTCAGTAATTATATCTTACGGTGTAATATTTTTCAAAATACGTAACTTTCTTCCATATTCAGTAATTTTTTTCCATATTCAGTAATTTTGTCTTTTGGTGTAATACTTTTCAGAATACGTAACTTTTTTCCATACTTAGTAATTTTTTGTCCATATTTTGGTAATTTTGGCTTATAGTGTAATATTTTTCAAAATATGTAACTTTCTTCCATACTTACTAATTTTTTTTTCCATATTCAGTAATTTTGTCTTTCGGTGTAATATTTTTCAAAATACGTAATTTTTTTCCATACTTAGTAATTTTTTATCCATATTTGGTAATTTTGGCTTACGAAGTAATATTTTTCAAAATACGTAATTTTCTTCCATATTTAATAATTTTTTCCCATATTCAATAATTTTGTCTTATGGTGTAATATTCTCCAAAATACATAACTTTCTTCCATACTTAATAATTTTTTCCCATATTTAGTAATTTTGGTCCATATTTGGTAATTTTGTCTTACGGTGTAATAGTTTTCAAAATACATAACTTTCTTCCATACTAAGTAATTTTTTTCCATATTCAGTAATTCTTTCCATAATACGTAATTTTGTCCAAAATATGAAACTTTTTTTCATACTTTGTAATTTTTTCCCATATAATGTAATTTTGAAAGTGACACGTGGCATTTTTCTGTCCATCCATTCTTTTTCCCGCCCAAATCAATATTTCCCCTCATTTTTTCCCTTTTGCAACCAATTTCACCAATTTTTTTTTCTTTTCAAAACAATTTTTGCCAAGTGTCATGATGAGAAGAGGGTCTCCAAAGAGGTTCATTTGAAAGGGTTTCACTTGAGTGGATCCCCAACAACAAACTGTTCAAACAATAACCATAAATATTTTCTAATAATTTAACATGACTGAACGCAATAATCAATCGAAATCTACCTAAATGAAAAAAGAAACTCCCACATTTGATTGACAAAAACCTGAAGTAGTCCCTCCATATCAGCTCAAACAAAACCCTGGGATGTTGAGCATTGATCAAAACATACTCTATGATAAGTTCAACCCATCTTGAAGATTGGTTTCTAACTAATGCAATTGCAGGACTCTCTATCACCAGAGGCCCAAAATGAGCTTTTACTGATAATTCCGATAAACCCATTGTTATGTTTAAGATATTAAAGGATATCAAAAAACAAATAAAGAACACACAGTATTTACGAGGTTCAGTAAAAGCCTACGTCTTTGACTGCAATGGAGAAGAATTACTATATTATTGATAGTGTAGAAAAATTACAAACCTATAACCACAATATATAACTCTCTCTTCTTCACAGAATACATAAAAAAAGTTAGAAAGCTTTCTCTGTAACCACAAGGACTAACCCTAACCCTACACACACAAAGAGAGAATACATAGACACACAGCTAGACCTGACAACGTGCCGTGTTGTGTCGTGTTCGTGTCAAAATTTTGTTATCCAAACTTGACCCGTTAAGCTTTCGTGTTGAAATATATAAACTTAAACCCGTTCATAAAATTATCTTGTAACTCTTTACCCAATCCGTTAACACGTTAAACTTATTTAAAATAAAATAAAAATATATTTGGTTTATATTTCATAGTCCATACTAAAAAATAATGAAGCACAGACAAATATAAATATTTGCATCATTTTACAAACCAAAATAAAAACTAAAACAACATACTTAATACATGTTAAAAAAATAACAAGCCACACATACATAATACTTAAATCCTTTTACATAATTAATAATTGTGAATTCAAAATATTTAAATTTTAAGAAGTAAAGCTATATTAAATATTTATCGTGGCTAAGAAAATAAAATATGCATTACAATTGTGAATTTAAAAATATTAAAAATATTATAAACCAAACTAAAATTCTACATTCAATAGAAGTAATAAAAAGATAAAATCTAAAATAAAATATCAATATATAAATAGATATAAAAAAATGTTATTTTTCAATGAAAGAAAATATAAATTTTATAGTTATTTAAAAAAAAAGCAATGTAAAAAATTAGCTATAAATAAATAATTAAATTAATATTTTTCTTATCGTGTTAACGTGTTTCATCCTGTTTAAATTTATTTTTTTGTCGTGTCTTATCATGTGACACTGATATCAATCTAATTTCAATATTAAAGATCCAAATTTATAAATTATCATATTATTTAGTATCATATTATCATGATATATAGTATTTTATCAAATCTACACATAGCCTTCACAATACAAAATTTATAGAAGAATAACAAGTCACGCTAATATCACATGCCACAAGTCTGCAAACTGAACGAGATGCAACGGCCCAGGCTTCGTAAGGAAACCACAAAACAGAATGGGCCAGCTTAAGTGATCAAGGGCCAGCAAAATAGATATAACCCACCAAGTAGAAAACGACACCGTTTTGCTAAAGAGTAAAACATTGTGAATTAAATACAACATTCAGCTCCTCACTGCAAGTTTCTTATTGGTTTACTTTTTACGTGTTAGCCACGCTTAGTAATGGAACAGAAACTTGCAGGCCGTTGAAGCTAAAAGCAAAGTCCGTGGAAGCCAAATAGGAACGGAGCTAGATAATGGCGCTTGAAGCAAAATAAATTGAGTTTGCTTGGTAAAGTGTCGTATATTCTTCTTTGCTATATTGTTCTGCGGTTCCAGTTGTACCCTTCTTCAAGTAATGAAAAATACATTTACCACATTGAAAAATTAAGCATCTATTTTTTATTTTAGATATATATATATATTTTTTTTTGAGTGATGATTTTTTTTTAAAGGGTAATGATTTTTTTATTACAAATTATTACCCAAAAAAAAAAAACAGTTCTATTACAAATGATGAAAAACAATGCCAACGGGCATTTTTTTAAAAATTATAATGCCAACGGTCATATTAATTTCCCTTATATACGCACAGTAGCCCTTGTTGAAAAACATTAATCTCTTTCTTTTTCAATTCTTGCGGATCGTCCTCCAGTTTCTCTCGTCTTTATGGCTCTCGAGCAGTTCGTCGGTCTCACTGTCTTCCAGGTATGTTTTCTTTATGCCAATTTCTTCTTCTGGATGCTTGAGTTTGTTTGCTTGTTTTAGAAGAAAAATGATTATAGCAAAAAAAAGAGTAAACCCAAAACTGTCTAAAAGAAGATGAAAGAAGAATAAGTTATCTCTAGAATATTTTCTCAGATTTTCGCTTTGATAATTACTTCAATAGTTTTAACCTGTAGCTGCAAGTCTCAGGTTTATATTTTATGATCAATCGGTGTAATTCTGTAATGCATATTTGTGGGTTTTATTTCTTTCTGTATTGTATTTCATATTTCTGTTTTTCATATTTGGGAGTTTATTGTGTAGCTGCGAGTTGAGGATTAGTATTTCCTTATTGAATGTTTGGGTTATTTATGCGTAAATTTATTTGACTTATTCGATTTCCAGTTGATAAATTTTCTGGTTTTATTTTATTTAGATTTTTGGTTGGTAATGAGGGAGGGGAAGATGGTGATGAAGATGAAGAAGAAAAGCAGGGGATTGAATGCGGTGTGTTATGCTGAGTTGAGGGTTTGTATTTCTGTATTGAATATTTGGTTTTTATGTGTAAATTCATTTGACTTATTCGATGATGAAGATGAAGAAGAAAAGTAGGGGATTGAGTGCGGTGCATTATGCTGCGCCTCTCGTTGTCCGTATTGAATGTTGGATTTTTTTATGAGTAATTTTTTTTGACTTATTCGATTTCCAATTGATAACTTTTCTGTTTGATTTATTTATTTATTTAGATTTAGATTTGAGGAGAAGATGGTGATGAAGATGAAGAAGAAAAGTAAGGGGATTGAGTGTGGTGCGTTATGCTGAGTTGAGGGTTTGTATTTTTATATTGAATGTTTGCGTTTTTTATGCGTAAATTCATTTGACTTGTTCAATTTCCAGTTGAGAACTTTTTACTTTTCTGGTTGATTTTTGTATTTATTTAGATTTTTGGTTGGTAATGAAGAGAAGATGGCGATGAAGATGAAGAAGAAAAGCAGGGGATTAAGTGCACCTCTCACTGTTTGTAACCTCCAATGGATCTCTACCATTTCTTCTGCTTGAGTAAGGAGTTTGATAAAGTTATGTATATAATAAGAATATTGCAGCAATCATTGTTCCGTTTTGTATTTGGTGAAATTACTTACTCTTTTGTTTCCTTTAAATTGAAGGTTTTCTTTCCCTATAGTTTTAATTCAATAAAACTTTTTGGTAATAATAGCTCTCTGCGTTTGCATTAGGGATAAAACTGGAAATGATACTAGAAAAGCACCAAATAGCTCTCTTTGCTATTGGAAATTTAAGAAGATAAATTATGTTAGATAAATATGTTAAATTTGCATTATTATCGAGCTTTGTTAGTTGTGGTACACTGCCATTTGCAATTCATATGTGCTGGCCTTTAATCTTTGCTTATAATAGGTCTCTATTATTTGCAATTTTTCTTCTGTTGTTAATTATGCGTAATACTTATTTTCTCCTTGTTTTAGACATAGAAAAGTGGCATGTAGGCCTTATCTGACATTTTAATATTTATTTTTCCTTTTCATCAATGACTTTGAGACCAAAATCAACCTTCTCGAGCTTGCACAGTTTGCAGTTATAGTATTCATTTATATAATTTGATTGTATGACAGATATTATTGATAACCAAAGACTAGATTTTTTGGGTTTGGGAGGAGATTGCCAAGTCTCTTCTCTTTGCCGTTTGTGTGTCCCCTTTCTCTCTCACTCTTATCCTCTTCAATTTCTCTTTACGTTCTGTATCGGATCTCTATTTTCTTTTTCTCTATCACTTTTTTTGCTCTTGACTCTCTCTCTGTTTAATCTCTCTGCTCTCTTATTTATCTCATTCAGTTTCTCTCTGCTTATCTCTGTCTATTTACTTACTTCTAAGATATTAGTTTTCGCTCTCTTGCTTTCCTCTGCTTTTTATCTTTTCACTTTTTTTTTCAGGCTGGGTGAGAGATTCTTGAAAGAGGCATCGAAAATCTGCTATGGGTTGGGAGAAGATCGAAGGTTTCAGGCGGTCAGCTGTCTGCCATGTTTGATCGGATTGTTGAATGCTCTTTTTTTCTCTTGGTATGCCATCCAATTTCTGTTCAATTTTTTTCGGTGCGATTGAAATTATAGAGAAAAATATCTTATGTCTGATCATTTTTTGTTTTGTTTTGTTTTTAATATTTGTGGTCCAAATTGGAATCTTCTAGTTTGCTTAACCCCTGTGAACCTTGAACAACGAGACAGTGTCATAAAAATAAAAAAAGTTCATCATTTTACATGGAACTATCTCAGGTTTATCTCTCTTTCCTTTGCTCATAAGTTCTATTTACTCTTTCTCTCTTTCCTTTGCTCACAAGTTCTATTTACTCTTTTTTTTAATTATTATTGTTATTATTATTATTATTATTATTTTTTAAGTTTGGGCTTGATATTGTTCGTGCATTAGTGTTTTGTTAATAGCGTGAAGAGGTAGATATCTTTTGTTTGGTCCTGAACTTTAAAACTATTTTATGCTTTTTGAAAATAACAACTTGGGTTAAAAAAAAAGTTGTTGTTTTTAGGACCTAAACATTGGTTTTTCATTATTGTTCATGGCCAAACCATAATGTGAAGAGGTAGGACCTTTGTTTGGCCTTGAATTAAAAAACTATTTTTTTTTTTTGTTATCTTTTTGAAAACAACAAATTTGTAAGTAAATTTTGTTCTTAGAACCAAAAAACTGGTATTTCATTTTCAGTTCGTGGCCAAACCATAACCTGAAGAGGTAGAGACCATTGTTTGGTCTAGAACTCAAAAACTAGGTTTCCTTTTTAAGAATAAGAAATTTGTAGATAGATGTTGTTTTTAGAACCAAAATACTGTTTTTTCAGTTCATGGCCAAATTAATTCGTATGCCCATATTTTGTTTCAGCCATTAGAGTTGGAGGGCCTCTTACCTATAAAAAGATATATGATTACCTATCTTGTGAAAGTAGGAATTTTTAGAGTATTTTTTGGTTCTCTTTCTATTGGTTTCTCTTTCTGAGAAACTTCTAACCATGTTCTCATTCATAAATGTAGTTATTTATAGTTATTATTTTATTTTTTACTTTTATCATATATTTATTGAGAAAACTGATAACTAGGTAATAAGTATACATATTGTTGTATCCTTTGTAGCTCATCTGCATAGCAAATTGGTAGCCAAATCCTTTGGTTTGCTTAGTTGCTATGCTGTCTAGATTTGCCCTCTTTTGCACTTATCAAGTGAACTCTTCACGGGCAACCATCCATTTTTCTTATTTCTTATCAGTAGGAAGTTTAGATTTGCCCTGCTATGTATATTTCATACGTATTGCACTTATTTCTTATACATAGCACATGTACACTTTTACTACATGATAGGTCATCCATTTTGTAGCTCAGTAGTACACACTCACTGCATTGATAAGTCATGTGCTATCTATATACACTGCACATGTACACTTTTACTACATGATAGTTACCTTAAGATGAGTTTTCTCTTTCTCCACCTACAATAACATTATGGTCCACTTTCTGCAGTTTGCATTTTACACAATTCTTTACTTAATGAAGCTGATTACTGAATTTCTTAATTATTGCAGCTGAAAGAGTGGAAGCTAGCTTGGTCTTTTTTTTTTTTTTTTTTTAATGTAAGGGAAGGAGGTGTGTAATTAATGTGAAGTCTAATGGAGGCTTAGTCCTAACTGATTGGATAAGGCTTTTTAATAAAAAATAATGATTTTTTGGTGTTTGGGTGAAGAGAAACACTCGGGGATTGCTCGAGGTTCTCTTACCCTCTAGTGTGGTTGGGTGTGTTGTGTGTTCTCTCTTCTTCCCTCTCATTTGCTTTCTTTTCTTTTCTATTTTTCCTCTCTAATTTCTCTCTGTTACTGTATGCATTTTCTCTCTGGTTTTCTGTCTGTTCTTTCTCTGAATGCTTTCTCTCGACTTTCTTTTTCTATTTTGTTTTTTCTTTACGAAATCTTTTTTGTTTTTTCTTTACTTTTTCTCACTGCTTTTTCGTTATACTTTTTTTTCCATTTTTTTTCTCTCTATTTTCTTTCTCAACACCCTCCACTTTCTCAAAGGCTTTCTTCTCTGTTTCTTTTATCTTTCTTTTACTGCTTTTTTTTCCCTCCACATTCTTTTTCTATTTTTCTCCTACTAATTTTTCCATGCACTTTTTTCTCTTTAGTTTACTTTCAAAGTGAAGTTGTTGTCATATGGTAATTTATTTATTCCACATGCTGTCAATGCCTAGTTTAAAAGTTTGATATGTTTTAAAAAAATTAAATACATAAGAAGAAAACTATACTTTTTATTTTAGCTAT
>QANX01005869.1:0-50599 GCA_003254975.1 Ochetophila trinervis
GCAGCATTAAACTGAAAAATAAGTTGTTCCATTAATTAAGTTTCGCGCCTAATTAATTTGCGACATGTTAAAGTTTTTGTGTCACGAATAGTTTTAGCGTGCAATTTTTTCGCGACATATACAGAATATGCGTCGCGAAATAAATTTGGCGGGTAGATATTTGGCGACACTCATAGAATGCATGTCGCGAAATGTATTTGCCGCGCAGATTTTTGGCGACACTCCTCGAATGAGTGTCGCGAAATAGATTTGGCGCGTAGAGTGTTGGCAACACTTGTCAAATGCGTGTCGCTGATTCTTTTTCGCGCCACTCACAAAACATTTTGGCGACGATATTGTGTCGCTGTTTTGTTAAAATAAAGACGTCGCAGTAGTTTTGTGTCGCGAATTAGTTATTGGCGACGCAATTTTTAGTTTACGTCGCACATTTAGTGTCGCTGATCCATGATTTTGGCGTAGTGCAGTCAAAATTGGATTAGTGTAACAGCCCAAATAATTAGTTAAGCCTAATTTTTTGTTTTTTGTTTTTTTTGTTTTAATGGACAGCCCAACCCAATGCTCAATAATAAGATTTCAAAAATTTAAATAAAAATAACAATTTATATCTTCTTCTTCATTTTCTCACGTAAAACACAAGAGAATAAACTTAAACTCAATTCAATCCTCTTTCTTCTCTAAAATTCTCATTTTTCATCCAAATTTTACAATCCTATAGTCAAAATGAAGTTTGTATCTTCCTCTTTGCAAAAGCTTCATTGCATGTAGAAGAAGTGCTCGTTTTTGGAATTTTTTTTTAAGTTTTGGTTACTTTCTAAGCTTTAAGGTAAGAGCTTAAACTTTGATTTTGTTTTTTTCACATTTTGGATATGTTTTTATGGGTTTTGAAGTATTTGTATGGGATTTTCGGAGAGATTGAAATCTGAAATTTGGCTTTGTAAATTGAGTGTGAAAAATATGGATTTTAAACCTCAAATAAGCATTTTTGGGTTTTTTTATAAGGGGCTTGCATGATAGGTGTTTGATAAAAGGTTTATGAGAGTGATTAGACTAGTTTTGGAGCTTTACTTTTGGTTTAAAGTTGCTGAAAATCTAAGATTTATGACTAAGTGGGGACCTACCTTGCTAGATGATTCTCAAGAGTTAAGAAAAGAAGACAAACTTTAAGTTTATGAGGGTGAGGAGCTGAATTTGGAAGGCTAGCTTGGTTGGTGTGAAGTGTTAAGTTAAAACAAAGCTTTACAAGCTTTGTTTTGAGGTAGGTGACAATTTGGAATTTTATTTGTTGGTTTTAAAACTGAAAAGTAGGTTTTTTAATTAACTATGATGATGCTCAAATGCTATTTTGATGTTTTAGATGATGATACTTATATGTTTGGATAAGAGTTTCAAATGTGAAATGGATATTTTGCTTCAAAAATGAAATCTGGAATTTTGCTAAAGACTGGTAGTCCGTGAATTGATGTGTGCATTTAAGGTATCTATAGTATTTGGTTTGCTTTGAAATTTTTAAGGATGAAACTAGACATGCTAAGTAAAATTTAGAATCAAGTTTCATAATAAAATGTTAAGCATTCGATTTTATATGATTTTTCTAATTTACATGTTTGCTGCAAAAGATTTCAAACAGCAGCTGAAACATCAATTTTATGAAGTTCAAACTATATCAAATGAGCTCCTTTTGAGCTGAAATTTTGTGGAAAACTTGTTCTGTGTGTCTATTTAAATTCTGGAAATTTTTGACAATTTTTGTTTAGTAAATCATCCAGAATCGGATTTTCTCTAAGGCTATCTCAGTTTTGAAAAATGATTTTCAGTTTACAATATTAGACAAAAATTCATGTTGGTCCACATGTCTATTAGTCTTAGCAAAATTTTAAGTCATTTGAAGAATGCAAGAGAAATAGTTAAGTTTGAGATAAATTATCACATTTTTTGTTGATGTTCTTACTATTTAAAGTACGTTACATATAAAAAAAAATGTTTTGTTATGGAAATATGTATGCCAAAGGTTTTGAATATATAATAGTGCATTGAGTATGCTTTTGAGATACAATCAATTTATACAAATTGAATTAAATTTATGTATGTGAAAACCGAATGGAAATAGGAAGGGTCCAGAGCTTTTGGGTTGAAAGTACCTAATCACCATGGTGAAGTAATGAGGGGGTGGTCACGGTCCCTGGGTGAGGAGCCCCAAAATCCGAAGGCCGTGGGTGACGATCCATGGGAGAATGCCCCAAAAGTACATGGTTGACACATATTAAATGTTTAAATATGAAGTGGAATGGGTATTTTGTTAAATATGGCTTTAGTTATTGTTAGTATTTTTATTATGCTTATATAAGTATTTGATACTCACTCTTACTAGTGACATGTATTGGTCATATTTTGTTTTGTAAAAAGAAAAAGAAAAAAAAAACAAATTGTTATCTATGGGGCTTGTAGCTCACACCTACTTTTCAGGAATTGGTGAAGGAAGCAAGGGGAAAAAATTGGCTTAGATATTTTTGGGAGCATCACTTGGAAGCTTCATTGCCAATATTTACACTTAGAGACTCATTTAGTTGTTGTCGAGGATATGTTTACCTCTTTTATAATTAGATGTTATTAAACTTAAGTTAGCCACTTTAAGTTTCATTTTGGAATATTGAAGTTAACTATTTTGTTGTGGCTTATTTGGTGATGTTAAACTTAGAAAATTTAATTTTGGACTTGTAGATTAGAAGTGTGAGTTTATTGTTTTTAATTGTAAGGATTATGCATTCAGACGCATCATCACTTATGTTAAATTCTAATACTTAATTTAGAATGTTATCATCAATAGTAGAATTTGGATGTTATAATTAGAATCTTCAAAATTTCTTGAAATAATACAAGGGGATATATGTGGTCCCATTCACCCTACGTGTGGACCATTTTGATATTTTCTGGTTTTGATAGATGCATTTAGCAGATGGTCTCACGTGTCCCTTTTGTCATCTCGTAGTATGGCTTTTGCCAGTTTTCTTGCACAGATAATAAGATTACGAGCACAATTTTCTGACTACACAATCAAAACAATGCATTTTGACAATGCTGGTGAATTCACATCCCAAGCTTTTAATGACTATTGTATATCATCTGGGATTGTAGTTGAACATTCTGTTGACCATGTTCACACACAAAATGATCTAGCTGAATCATTTATCAAATGCCTCCAATTAAGCGCTAGACCACTATTGATGAGAACAAAGCTCCCTAATTCTGCATGGGAGCATGCAATTTTGCATGTAACAGCACTAATACGCATCATACCAACATCTTACCATAAATACTCTCTGTTACATTTGGTTTTTGGAAAATAGCCAAATATTTCCCATCTTCAAACATTTGGTTGTTTAACATATATTTCTATTGCTCCACCACAGTGCACTAAGATGGGCCCACAAAGACGGAAAGTTTTCCCAATATTAGGGGGAGAAAAGAAAGAGCTAGAAAAGGAGATCATTTGGAATGCATCATATTTATCTTCTTATGATCCTCATACAAATCAATATGAACTGAATTTCAGAAAATTATACATTTACAAAGATTAGCTAATCAATTATCAGATGCATTCACTAATACAAAAAGGGTGACTAGATCACATATACCAGCTATAAATGCTCCTGCAAGAATTAATGTTCCTAATAAACAAGTCACATATGAGTCTACGATACACATGAAGCGGAGTAGACCTATTGGTTCCAAAGATAAAGCCCCTAGGAAAAGAAAGGGAGCTAATACACTTGATAACATAATAGAGGAGATTGATGCCCTAGAAGAGGCCCAAGATATTATTAATGAAAAATCGGAAGAAAAAGATTAGGTACTTGAAAATATTGAAAACATTGAGATCTCATTAAATTATATTTCTACTGGAGAATTATGGAACCATAATAATACAATCATCGACAATATATTTTCATATTCTGTGGCTCTTGAAATTATGAATGAAAACGAGGATCAAGAATCAAAATCAGTTGTGGAGTACAGATCTAGAACTGATTGGCAAAAATGGAAAGATGAAATTCAAGCATAACTCGATTCGCTTACTAAACGTGAAGTTTTTGGACCTGTAGTTCAAACACCGTAAGGTACAAATGGGTTTTTGTACATAAGCGAAATGAGAAAAATGAAATTGTAAGATATAAAGCTATACTTATGGCATAAGGTTTCTCATAGAGACCTGGTATTGAGGAGTCATATTCTCCTGTGGTGGATTCAATAACATTCAGATATTTGATTAGTCTAGCAGCATCTAAAAGGCTAGATATGCATCTCAGAGACGTTGTAACTGCATATTTATATGGATCACTTGATAGTGATATTTTCATGAAAATCCCATAAGAATTTAAAATGCCAGATCAAAATCCTAGGATATACATTATATCAAGTTCTAAAAATCTTTGTATGGTTTGAAACAGTCTGGGCGTTTGTGGTATAATCGCCTTAGTGAATATCTCTTAAAATAAAGCTATGTGAATGATCATATTTGTCCATGTGTTTTCATTAAAAAGTTAGAATCCGGATTCGTTATTATTGATGTTTTATGTAGATGATTTAAATATTATTGGAAGTCCTGATGAACTTTTAAAAGCAATGACATACTTAATGAAAAAATTTGAGATGAAAAATCTTGGCATGACAAAATTTTATCTCGATTTGCAGATCGAGCATTTATCAGAAGGGATATTCATCCACCAATCAACTTTTACGGAAAAGATTATTAAATGATTTAACATGGATAAATCTTATCCCTTGAGCACTCCAATGGTTGTTAGGTCACTTGATGTGATAAAAGATCATTTTCGACCACGAGAAGATAATGAAGAAATTTTAGGTCCTGAAATACCATATTTAAGTGCTATAGGAGCCTTAATGTACCTTGCAAATAATACTCGACCTGATATATCTTTTTTTGTTAATCTATTAGCAAGATATAGCTCGTACCCTACACGACGACATTATAATGGTATCAAACATATTTTTTGTTATCTTCGGGAGACAGTTGATATGGGACTATTTTATCCTAAAGGATCAAAAACAGAGCTTATTAGTTTTGCAGATGCAGGATATTTGTCTTATCCATATCAAGGTCGTTCTCAGACTGGATATCTATTTTTATGTAATGATACGGCAATCTCATGGCGTTCAACAAAGCAAACATCAGTGGCAACTTCTTCAAATCATGCAAAACTCATAGCACTCAATGAAGCAAGCAGAGAATGTGTATGGTTAAGATCTGTAATTCAACATATAAGAGAAACATGTGGATTATCTATTGATAAGCAGTCAACAGTATTATATAAGGATAACAATGCATGCATTACTCAAGTCAAAAGAAGTTATATTAAAAGTGATAGAACTAAACATTTTTCCCATAAACTTTTCTTTCCTCATGAACTTATTACAAGTAAAATCATTGATATTCACCATGTTCGTTCTAGTGATAGTCCTGCAGATTTATTCACAAAGGCACTTCCGACATCGACATTTAGGAAGTTTGTACATAAAATGGGAATGCGTCAGTTACAAGATTTGAAGAAGAGTTAGTCTTGTTTTCTTGAGGAGGAGCATATGTGGTTATACTCTTTTTCCCTTATTATGGTTTTGTCCCACTGGATTTTCCTTATAAGGTTTTTAAAGAGGCAACAATGACACAAATGTCCAAGCATCCAATGGGGAGTGTTATGATATTATCAATATCATGATAATATCATTTATGGATGCTTATTATCCCTTTAGATAAGATAAATACATATTGTAGATTATCTTCCATTATCTTATATATTTATCTATATAATAGATGTATTTATCTATGTCATTGAAGGGCCTATAAATAGGACCCTTCCACCATTGTAGAAGTACTCAGATATAAGATATCAGTTCTTTTATTCATATGTTTATAGTATTAGTTCTTTATTATTTCCTTATATTATAACAAAGTAGTAGTAATAATAATAATAATAATAATAATAATAATAATAACACACTTTATGACACTTGATTTTGTCTACAATTGTGCCAAAAAAAATTAGAAACTAAAATATCAAACCTCTTATTTTCAGGAACATTATGCCAATTATTATTTATATTATTAATCTTATAAAATGTTTAATAAGCTTTAGGGTTTCTAGCACCAACCCTTTTATATTTCAACATTTATACACATTTTTTATCGTATCGAATTAAGACTGATATCCTTTGAAATTTGTATACTATGCAATATCAGTCTAAAATATTCATAAATGACTTTTTAAGTGTTTCGTGAACAAGGGTATAAAGAAAATGAAGATTATGTTATGGTTGAGGATTATTAATTAACCTAAATGACATTTGAATTTTGAATCTCAAAAGTGTATTTTCAGTAATATAACTTAACAATTAAATTCTCACTAAAAGAAAACTTCTAAATTCAAATTACTAACTGTCCCATAGAAGCAAATTTTTTTGATTGATGCTACACCTGGGCTAATTCAAATGCAACAAAATAAAATACAAAAATGTTGGAATACTAATGCATCGATGCCAAAATCTTTAAATTTCAACTAAACAAACATTTGGAATAACCAAAGTACATAAACCAACCAAACTTTTTTTTTTCTTTTGGTAATCGAGCAACCTAATTTTTGAAAACCAATTTATTATATTTTTTTAGTGAATCTACTCATTTAGTAGTTGTTTGGCATAGATAAACAAATTTATGAGCGGAGAGAAGCCGAGAAAACAAGAGTAAAACCCACGCCAATAGTCAAAACCCTAAAATTAAATTTTTTGAGAAAATTCCAAATCCCAAAACATGTTTTTATGAAACCCCTAAAACAATCTTTTGCCCAATCGGCTGATTCCTCTTGATCCTCCTAAGGCCCTTCTCAGCTCGATAAAGCTCGATCAACAGGACGAAACCCAAAACCCAGAAATCCTCAATGAATCCAAATCCCCATCTTCTTCTTCTTCTTCACCTCCCCGCAAGAAGACCAAGGATTTGCCGACCCTTTACGAATGCCATGCCTGCAATTTTCGGATCGACATTGCCAACGGGAAGAGCAAGCTCCACCCTCTCTACAATGAGTGACACATCGTCCTCCTCTGCAAGAAATGCTTTGTCAATGTTGAGTCCTTAGAGATTTGCTCTTACTATTTCGACTCAGTTTCTGAGGATTGCTATTTCACTTGCTTAGAGTGCAATCGCCGAGTTCACCAAGATTGCTTCTCTGAGTGCAAAACCTTTGCGTCTCAATCTCATTCCTGTTTGGGTTCCGAGAAAATCTCTATCTGTATGGATTGCTGGATTCCCAAACCTTTAGCGAGCTGGAGAGGGGTGGTTTTGAGCGATAGGAACGGTAAGAGTAAGAGAAGAAGTGGTTCTGAATCTGGGATTTCCTTCTCTAACAATAGGGACCATGAAAGGGTGTTAGATCACGTGGTAAAGGATGCAAATTCCACGATGGAGAAAAATATTGAGTTGGCAGCGAAAGCCAAGAGGAGGTGGTGAGGAAAGCTGCGGTAGTGAAGAGAGCCATAGAATTTGCCAACAATGCGTTGCATTTTGTTGCTGGGATAGATGAGAGGGAAGGCTCAGTTGCTGATTCCCAATTAGCTTTTGAATTGCATCGAGCCATTAATGGCTCTCCTAGGAGGATTTCGAAGAATTTGTGCTCTGTGAATTTGACTTGGTTGCATGGGGCTGTGCATTAGCTAGGCAGCGTGCAGGCATATGTGCAGTGAGGTGTGTGTGCGTGTGGGTAGGCACGCATGCATGCAGTGAGCTGCTTTGAGTGGCTCAGCAGGGCTGCACGTAGGCCAAACAAGGTGCTGGGCATGCAGCAAGGTAGTGCGTGTGCATGTGAGCAGGCATGCATGCGCGCAGTAGGCTTATTTTGAGTAGGCGAAGCATGGCATGTGCATGTGGGTAGGCACTCATATGTACGATGATAGGACCCAAAGCACCTAGATCATATCTGCATGACTTAATATTTCTATTAAGCCAATAAGCAGTCATTTATCTCTACTAAACCATTATTAATATAACGAAAACCAACAGACATAAAAAATTTCTCTACTGCCAAAAATTTTATTAAAAATTTCAACAGCATTTTGCCTGTTGTTATGACGTTCATCAAATACAAATAATTACAATCCTGCAAAGAAAAGCATTTCTATACACTATCAAAACTACCAGCAACCATTTCCTAAGCAAAAACCACCTCTCGGTAAAATAACTTAACATTCAGATAAATACATCAATTATATCTTACCATAGCTGGACTCAGTCTAAAAATAAACTGAGCTGCCTACATACCCTTATTAATAGGGATCAAGCTACCTGTAGTTCTTAAAGCATATTTACACCAAATATGCCACTTCTAATACAATTGCTATTTAGAAGTCAACTTGACAAATATGTGTTCTAAATGACTTTCAACCACATCAATAATCCAAAATAAGCTCCAATAATAAACAAGAATCACAACCAAAGTAAAATGCATAAATAGCAATATATGCATCATATATTCCTCACTTAACATATTTTAATCACCTTTAGTTTCATCTAAGCTTTTCAAACAAGTTTAAAAAATAATAATAACCATAGCTTGGCGACATAATCCCTCGCCCAAGCAAATAATATGGCGGCATAAATCATCTCCCAATTAAATAACACCCCTACTTGGCGGCATATCCCATCGCCAAGCAGTCATCAACCATATATATCATGCATTTATGAGTCCACACGAAAATGACCACATTCACAACATTTACTTTAAATCCATAAATAAAATATTCAATTAAACACATGTATGAATATGCATGCATTTATTCTAGAGAAAATAACAAAGTAATATTTACATATCATACATTTTTCATTAACAATTTAGCAATTTAATATCACACAGAGGGATAACCATCATCACGATCCTTCACCCCAAGGCATCGTGGCGGGAATGGAGTGCAGTCATCAAGATCCTTGGTCTTTAGGAATCGTGGCATTTACAAGGATTCCATATGGCCAAGGGTACCCTCTCCAACATCATAACCATCATCATCCACATCACTGTACAACATCTCCATAATGCATCCCACAATTTCCACAATTTCCATCTCACCAACAACAATCATATACATATAATCTTTGAAATTCCATTGAATAAAAGAGCACATCAACAATCATTAATCAATACATCCATATTTATACCACAAATCATCAACTAAATTAATCTACCAGTCACATTTCATCCACTCATCATTGAAACATCAAATCCACACTTTCAGTGTATATATACATATACATATACATATATATATATATCACAATCATAATACATTCACACGAACAAGCATCAGAAGTGCTCAAATTCATCCCACACTTTAAACAAACAACCATTACAAAACTATACACATTCAATGTATGTATATATATACACATACTCACATATATACACATAATTATTTATAGTCATTACATTCCTCATAGACCATTCCAACCCACAATTCATAATTTCTCTCAACTCATGATAATCCTTCAACCTAAATTCAAGCTTCATATATTAATCATAAAATCACCAAACAATTCCCATTCTTAACAATTATCACCAACATAGCTCAAAATTAAGTAAATTTCAAATACTCAATTATAATACGCAAGTTATATATCAAAATGAAGCTTGAAGAGTGTAGGTAACAATAGTAATCTTACTTTGCCCAATTGCCGCCGGTGATGGCCGAAAAATTGCAGCTGAACACTACTCCAACACACCGCTCATCTGAGGAGGATTCAGGAAGAAAGGATCATGGATTCGGGTTCAAGGGGTCCACAATAGAGAGAAAGGACCGACCTCGCAACAGGAACCTGCCGAAATCAGGTGACCGAAGGAGAAACACGTTCGCCGGTTTCTTCAAACTTTTCGGCGAATCACGGGGTTTCACGGCCAAAGCTTGGAGGGGAAAGGTAGAGGGCGACATGGGAAACCTTTCCCGGGTGGTGGGTTGGCCGATCCCTCGCCGGAATCCAGCAATTGCAAACAAAAGGTTGACCTAGTTTATCACGTTTCCCAGCGATCTGGGCTGCTACATGGGCTTTCACCGGTACGGTTGAGAAGAGGAGGCCGCCGGCTCCAAGTTTGGCCAGAAAATGGTCGTTGCCAGCGAAGAGAAGGGAGGCGCAGGGTGGGGATTCTGCGCGGGGAGAGCACCGTGGGGGTGGGGGGGTTATTTCCAGACCTTTTTGGAAAATTTAAGAAATTCAGGTAATGGCAATTTCGTCATTTCGCACTCTTTAATGTCAGCCTTTAAAATTACCAAAATGCCCCTCACACTATTTTAACCATAACTTCACGATCTTAGCCCCAAATCAAGCATACTACCAGTCTACGAACTCGCATCAATTAGCTCTACGCAATGGTACCACCATCAAAGCCAAATCATATCTACACAAAAAGTCAACCATGGGCCCACTCATGGTCAAACTGGTCAAACTTGGTCAACTTTGAAAATTTGTAGTATTTTCTTAAAATGGGATGTTACATACGAGGAGCTGCGTTGAGTAGACACAACATGGCATGTGCGTGTGAGTAGGCACGCATATGTGCTAGGAGCTGCGTTGAGTGGCGCAGCAAGGCTGGTGCTCAGTGTGCCTTAGGCAAGCAAATATGCTGCGAGGGAAGGCAGTGTGCAGCCAGTGGCAAGGCAGCGTGCAGCCAGTGGCGAGACAATGTGCAGCACGTAGGCATGCAAGCAAGTAGGCGGCCAAGCAGCATGTAGAGCAAGTGTCCAGCAAGCAAGCAGCATGCAGGCACATAGGCATGCAAGGATGCAGGCAACCCAGGCACATGATGGGGCAGGGCTGTGCGGGCAGCAGCGCACATGAGCGAGGCATGTGTGGGCATCTGCAGAGGTATGATGGCTTGGGCACAAGGTGACGCGCATGTGTGCTTGTGTGCTCGGGTTGGTGCAATTTTGGCACGCACATGGGCGTGTGTGGCTGGCATGGCACACACACATGTGTGGCTGGCAGTTAGCAACATTTATGGGCAGTTATTGTTAGTGGGCAGACTTGGGGCAGCAGTGGGCTTGCCTAGCAGCCTTGGTGGCATGCATGCAAACAACCCAGAGAGCTGCCCAGACACTTATAGCTTGCTGGCTAGTGCCAGTACATAACCCAGCAGTTGAGGGTTGTCCACTACACACTACAAGGCTATGTGGCCTAGGCTGGTTGGTGCCAGCAAACCTCAGGCAGTTGTGGGTGTCAACTGTAAGGTTTTGATCTACATGGCTGAGAGCTTGAGACACCATCCAGAATATGAGAATGGGTGTGGTGATCCTTGCAAGTTTTGTAGGCTGTATTCCTTGCTCATGAGAGTTAATGAAAAAGGTTGGGTTTTACCCGTATATGGTGGTGTTGCTTATGATTACCTTTGACATATGCTTGTTGTGAACTTGTGTGTGTGACCCGTTCTTGTGTACTTGTTGTGAAGAGAAAACAATGAGTGTTTGAGGGTGTGATTGTGCAATCTGTGAGAGTAGGCAGATTGTGTGCTTGACGAGTTGAGTGTTTCTAATGCAAGAGAACCTCATCTTGTGTGGAAGGTTGACTAAGGTAGAGACCTTAGGCCACATAGGGTGCAAAAATTTGACCCTCGAATTTGCCCCTGTGATAGTCACCATATACAACAAATAATCTGAACAAATATTTTAGCAAGGAAAAAATTGAGCACATCCCAATTATGTTGGCATCTTCACATTTTTAAACAAACTAAAGATATATTTTATAAAAAGAATAAAAAAGAGAGAGGTGAATTGGTTTTGATAAAAAAAGAAAAAAGAAAAAAAAAGTGAACTGGAAATTAAACAACCAGAATCTAGAATTATAATTTGCAGCTTGGATATAATAAAGTTAAATGCATTTTAATATTTTTTTTAAAAATCAAATAAAGAGTTTATTTTGAAAAATAAAGGGTATTAAATTTTCAAATTAATTATAGCGTTCTCTAAATGAAAAAAAAAATTATAGAAGGTACTGAAGTGGATTTAATCTGATAAAATATTAAACCATAATTCGGTATCACTGTTTTAAAAAATTCAAACTTATAAAAGATGAATTGGAATTGAATTATATACTTTAACATGCAACAAATATTCAATCTGATTTAAACCAAACATAATTTCAATGAGATTTCCGAACAAACTCCACGGCATAAATGAAGGCCATTGTATCTCAGCTTCACAGGCAAAAGAAGTGCGAAGAGGAGCCAAAAAATTAAAAATAAAAAAACTCTTAACAAATCTCTGAAAGGTCCTAGAATCCTCACCACAACCCGAAGCACCAGGATAAGTACCATTTCATCAATATTAACTTTAATCCAATATGGTTTGGGCAACGCCCATGGAACAGAGATAATATTCATCGAGCCTTAACAAATCTTCCTGGGATCCAATACGATGCAAAACTAGTCTATGTCTTATATGGAATTATGCATACAGCCACGTTGCACATTAACATTGGCTTCTCGAAATGGCACTATTCACACAAAAGCAAGAAAACAGACAATGGGAATTGATTGCAACCGAGATCGGCATCCAAATAATAATAATAATAAACAATAAAAGATAATTTTTTTTTCCGAAATATAAAAATATTATAAACAACCATTAGATAACTAAAAAAAAATGCTTGAAATTTTAAAATTTAGTATTGTCAAATATATAATATACATGTAAATATGCATATAGATGAGGAATATCCTCAATTTTTATTAAATTCAAACACAAATTTGAGATTATTAATTAACTTGTGTTCGTTAATTATTATAAAGTAAAACAATCTCATCACTAAGAAAATTTCCCTCTATATATATATGTGTGTGTGTGTGTGTGGTAATTTAAGTGATTGGATTTTTTTTTTAAATGAAAAAAAAAAAAAAAAAACATACAGTTTTTGTTTTTGTGGTTTTTTTATTTATGAAAGGAGTGCATGAATTCTTTCTAACCCATGAGATCGATATTAATGAAATAACTCGTAATTTTTTTTAATGTGAAAGCATTTTTTAATGTACATTTTTGTAAGTGTTAAAAGTTGGAAAGTCATTTTCAGAACTAGATTTTAACTATAAATAATTTAATTATTAGAAAATATTTCATTTACACTCCTCAGGTTAAAATTTGCATTTTTAAAATTCAATATTTTTAATCTCCATTTGACATTTAATGTTAAAATTAATTAGTAAAAACTGACAAGTGAGATCGATATAGAAAATTAGACAAAAATTAAAGGCGTTTTTTTGAAAGCATGGATTTAGGTATAACTATGGCATAACTAAAAGGTCTAAATGAAATTTACCCTAATTTTTGAAGTGTCCCATAACACCTATTGCAAGGATGACTTTTTTTTTTCTTCTTTCTTTCTTTTTTCTGTCTAAGTTTTCAAAAAAAAAATGTTTAAAAGATCCAATAGCTCAATTTCAGGTTTTGCACACTTTAAATGTATGAGTAACATGAGTAATTAATATAAACATTAGAAATAGATCATTATTCATTATATATGTTGATATTAATTTAATTTATATTTGTCAAGCGTATACTTTATGTAATAATATTACAATAATTAATTTGCATCCCCAAACTATATATGCAGTGCTTTTCAGTTTGCTCTTTAACCTTTATAAATTTTCAAATTATAGCCTAAGCTATAATTATATTACTTTCACTTTGGTATAGGTATTTTTAACACAGTCAAAATTTTGGATGGAAATGTCAGAGTGCGCGACAAAGTTCTACATTGGCTAAATATGAGATCCTAAAGGGTATATAAGTGAGAGGGAATATTCCCCCTAACAAGGTTGGCATTTTAGGGTGGAACTTCAAATCTCTTGAAATCCAACTACTGGTATCAAAGCTTTGGTGAGAGCAATGGATTTGTATGGGCTGAACAATGTGAGGCATGTTTCCAACTTGAAGAAGAATCTAGTTTCCATTAGGCAGCTAGCTAATGAGGGTTTGTGACAACCTTTGTAGGTAAAACTTGGAAGATTTCCAAAGGAGCTATGACGGTTGCTGATGTCAGAAAAATGGTACTCTTTACTTGGCATGAGAGGTTAGGTCACATGAGTGCAAAAGGCCTCAAGGTTATGTATTCGAATAGGAAGCTACCCGGTTTGAAGTCAGCTAAGATTAATGCTTGTGAAAGCTATATTTTCAGAAAATAAAAAAGAGTTAGTTTTAAAAAAGTTGGTAGAACTCTCAAGCAAGAGAAGCTCGAGTTAGTTGACACAGATGTTTGGGGCCCAACTTCAATTTCATCAATAAGTGAAAAATCTTGTTTTGTGACTTTCATTGATGACCATTCTAGAAAAGTATAGGTATACCGTATACTTCATGAGACATAATTCTGAAGTATTTGAAGTGTTTAAGAAGTGGAAAGCAATGATGGAGAATGACGCTGATTTAAAAATCAAGAAGCCGAGATCTGATAGTAGTGAAGAGTATGAGGACACATAGTTTAAGATGTTCTATTATGATAGGGTTTTAATAAATGGACAATTTTTTTCTCTTCTGTTTCTTTTTCTTTTTTTTCCCAAAATATATCTTTCATAGCGAGGCATGTATATTGCATATTTGACTTTTTTTTTATATGTATTACCAAATATATTATACCAAAAAGAGAGAAAAATGATAATTTAAGGTGCAATTTTGAGATTTCTTAATTTTTTATATATGCATAATTTCGGGTGCAAAATGTAATGAATCCCAAAAAACGAAAAATAGCTGTAACATAGTAAAGCACCAAAAGCCAGTGCAAAGTAAGTGCATAATAATATCCTAAAATTTCTTATCCTTTCAGTCACGAGTCACGAGTGACGAAGAAAGTAGTAAAAAAGCACCTAAAGGCAATGCAAAAGCAAACCATACGTACGGACGCAGCACGAATATTAGTCATGATAGGAGGAAGTATTTTAATAAAGATTCCCTCTTGCAAAGCAAAATCCTCTTTCCCTGCCAAAGAAGCATACATTCACTTGCATATATTTTTGGTGTTCCTCTCCAAATCCAACCGAATCAAATTAACAGAACCGAATCAAACCATGTTGGGAATTATGATGAATGGGGTGGAGGCCATTATCGGCTACAAATTCAAGAACAAGAAGCATTTAGAGGAGGCCCTCACTCACGCCTCCATGGACACCAGATCCACTTCTTACCAACGCCTCAAGTTTTTGGGAGACGCCGTCATCGGCCTTGCAATTACAAAACGTTTATATTCGGCTGAACCTCCTCTCTCTCCCGGAGAACTAACGGCCGCACGTTCTGCTAATGTTAGCAACCATAAACTGGCTCGTGTCGCAGCCCGACTCAATCTCTACCGCTATGTTCTAGGCAATAATCTTCGCCCTCTTGACGCTCAGGTGGTTTTTCTGGCCATTATATATATATATATATATAGCTTGGTTTATTTTGTTTTTATGAAGAGAAAGCAAGCAAACCGAGATCTAGTATTTTTTTATTTGACGATTTGCTGGTTAATTTTTCATTTTGCATGATCATGTGGCAGGCAATTAATTACAACTTTTTTTGGTTAACAAATTAAATTGTAATTTTTTTTTGGTTAACAAATTGCCATGCTTATGTGTACAGTAGGAATACAATTTTTATTTTTATTAATTTTTTCAGAAAAATAATTTAGTACTTATATAGGTTTTTCAAATATTTGTTAATAATTTCGTATGAAAATAATATTTTTCCAACTATAATATATAGCAAATGTACAAAAAATTTAAATTGTTTTTAAGAATTTATTTTTAACAGTCCCAAATATTCTTAATTAACTTAAACGACTTTGTTTGGAGGTTTTAAAATTATAAAAAAAAATATAGAAAAGATTAAAAATAAATCTTGGTCCTTTATTTATTTTTGCCACATGATACTCTATAATAAAGCAATAATGCTTGACATACCAAATTTGTTTACCAAAATGATGTGGCATGATTTTATTGGATTCACTTTCCAATTAAATCTAGAATATAATTTTTTGTCAACCACTAAGATCATGCGACATCATTTTGATAAATAAATTTGATTTAAAAATTTAGAAAGCCTAGTATTATATACCCTTAATAAAAATATTAAATATATGTGATAGATGTGAGGGAGTATCAAGTCTTTTCTATTTACATATAATTTTTTTTATTTTGGGGCATGTTTGGTATAACTTAAGCATGTAGAGTTTGTAACAGTAGAGCTTCTCATAGAGCTTTTATTAAAAAACTAATAATTGTTTAGTAATAATATTAAAAAATACTTTTAACTTCTAATAAAATATTCGGTTAACATAATTTTTAGTTTTGGCCAAACAAGTTGGAAACGATTCAGTTCAAGAATTTACAGTAAAATCTGTGACGAATAATATTAAGATGTTTATCAATGAGAAGAAAGCAAAACTATTACTGAATTGTTTGGCTATAATTGAAAATTGAACTAATTTGCAAAAAATTTAAAAATGTAAGGTCTAAATCACTATTTTTTAAAGTTAAAAAATCTAAATTGCAAAACCTTACAAATCAAATATATCAAGTTGCAATTAATCATTTTTTTTCTGATATCATTGGCAAAGAAATTAAAATGATGCATGGGTACCATGTATATTGTATTTTTGTGTTTGCTAATTTATTTGATTTTTGCTGGTTCTTTATTTTATTTTATTTTTATCTTTTGAAACTTTTTTATAGGTTAAGGAATTTATTTATTTATTTATTTTGTTTTTTATAAGGTGGAAGAGTTTGAAAAAGCAGTGCGTGAAGAAGAGGATTGGTTGGTATATGGTGGAGCAAAAGGTCCTAAAATTCTTGCTGATATTGTGGAGTCCATAGCAGCTGCTATTTATGTTGACCTCGATTTTGATATGCGAAAGCTATGTCGGGTATGTGTTTTAGGTTTCTCCTCTACTTTATCTTTTGTCCTTTTTTTTTTTTACCAGATCTTTTGTCTTTTTGGATGATATATTTTTTGAGGCACAAGCTTATCAAGAAGTTAATAGTAAAAAAACCTTATAAACTAAGTGTTAATTTCATGCACTTTTTTAAAACTTGATTTAAATACAGTTTGATCTTTTTAAGTTTAAAAAATATAATGAATTTCCCTATAAGTTTCAAATAGTTATTATTTTTCTTTTTTATAATATTCACACTTTCAAAATAATTGCATTCACATTTTTTATAGGTGCTAACAGTAATTTTTAAAAGTTAAGAGGTGAAATTGAAATTAATGTAAATCTCAAACATACAAATAGAATATTATTATAAATTAATGGTTGCTTTTTGAGGTGTCTCAAACACATATAATGTCAATTTTTTTTAATTTTTTTTTGGGTTTTTCATAATCCTTTTTAATTGTTAGTTTTCCATTCTTTTTTATACTTCGTAGATCTTGGAAAAAGGTCTTTTGAAGGATATAGTTACACTTGAAGACTTGAAAAAGCATCCCCAACCAATAAAGGAGCTCTACGAACTGTGCCAGAAACAAGGCATGCAAATAGATATTAAGTGTGAAAGAGATGTTGGGTCCCAAAACAACTTCAAAGCTAGCGTTTACATTGATGAAGAGTACTTGTTTAATATGGTGGGAATGATGGATTTGGTGGAGGCCATTATCGGCTACGAATTCAAGAACAAGAAGCATTTATTGGAGGCCCTCACTCACGCCTCCGTCGGCACTGCTTACACTTCTTACGAACGCCTCGAGTTTTTGGGAGACGCCGTCATCGGCCTTGCAATTACAAAACGTTTATATTCGGCTGAACCTCCTCTCTCTCCCGGAGAACTAACGGCCGTACGTTCTGCTAATGTTAGCAACCATAAACTGGCTCGTGTCGCAGCCCGACTCGATCTCTACCGCTATGTTCTAGGCAATAATCTTCGGCCTCTTGGCGCTCAGGTGGTTTTTCTGGCCTTTTTGTTTTTTTTTTTTATATATATATATAGCTTGGTTTGTTTGTTTTATGAAGAGAAAGCAAGCAATCAGAGATCTAGTTTTTTTTTTTTTTTTTATTTGACGATTTGCTGGTTAATTTTTCATGATCATGTGGCCGGCAAATTAATTTCAACTTTTTTTGGTTAACGAATTAAATTACAACTTTTTTGGTTAACAAATTGCAATGCTTATGTGTACAGTAGAGTTACAATTTTTATTTTTATTTTTTCAGAAAAATAATTTAGTATTATATAGATTTTTCAAATATTTGTTATTAATATCGAATGAAAAAAATATTTTTCCAACTATAATATATAGCAAATGTACAAAAAATTTAAATCGTTTTTAACAATTTATTTTTAAGAGTCCCAAATATTATTAATTATAAAAAAATTATAGAAAAGATAAAATATAAATCTTGGTCCTTTATTTATTTTTGCCACATGATACTCTATTGATAAAGCAACAATGCTAGATATACCAAATTTGTTTACCAAAATGATATGGCATGATCTTATTGGATTCAGTACTTTCAATAAATCTAGAGTATAATTTTTGTAAACCACTAAAATTATGCCATATCATTTTGTTAAATAAATTTGGTTTAAAAATTTAGGAAGCCTAGAATTATATATCCTTAATAAAAATATTAAATATATGTGATAGATGTGAGGAAGTATCCAAGTTCTTTCTATTTACACATAGTTTTTTTTTATTTAGGACATGTTTGGTATATTATTTGATAAATAAATTTGATTAATATTTTGATAAGTTTAGTATTATTGATAACTAATTGAGGTTTTGGATTTGCCAAAAAAAGTATGTATTGTTTTCTTCAAGTAATTGGACTTTGATAACCTTAACCCTTAATTTGTATGTTTTATGATTTAGCCTTTTAACTTTTGAAAATAGCAATTTAGCATTTAATATTTAAATTTGTTGCATATTGGTGCAATCTTTAGTTTTGGCCAAACAAATAGGAAACGATTCAGTCCACAAATTTACAGTAGAATCTGTGAGAAAAAAGATTAAAATGTTTATCAATGAGAAGAAAGCAAAACTATTACTGAATTTGTTTGGCCATAAATGAAATTAAATTGAACTAATTTGTTACAAATTTAAAAATTGAAGGTCTAAATCACTGCTTTTGAAAGTTAAAAAACTTATATCGCAAAACTTTACAAATCAAAAACATCAAGTTGCAATTAACCATTTTTTCCTTATATCATTGCAAAGAAATTAAAATGATGCATGGGTACTATGTATATTGTGTTTTTGTCTTTTGCTTATAATTTATTTTATTTTTGCTGGGGCTTTATTTTATTTTATTATATTTTTATCTTTTGAAACTTTTTTATAGGTTAAAGAATTTTTTTATTTTTTTTTATTTTTTGGTTTTATAAGGTGGAAGAATTTAAAAAAGCAGTGCGTGAAGAAGAGGATTGGTTGGTATATGGTGGAGCAAAAGCTCCTAAAATTCTTGCTGATATTGTGGAGTCCATAGCAGCTGCTATTTATGTTGACCTCGATTTTGATATGCAAAAGCTATGTCGGGTATGTATTTTAGGTTTCTCCTCTACTTTATCTTTTGTCCTTTTTTTTTTTACCAGATCTTTTGTCTTTTTGGATGATATTTTTTTTGAGGCACAAGCTTATCAAGAAGTTAATAGTAAAAAAACCTTATAAACTAAGTGTTAATTTCATGCACTTTTTTTAAAATTTGATTTAAATACAGTTTGATCCTTTTAAGTTTAAAAAATATAATCAATTTCCCTATAAGTTTCAAATAGTTATTATTTTTCTTTTTTATTATATTCACACTTTCAAAATAATTTCATTCACATTATTTATAGGTGCTGACAGTAATTTTTAAAAGTTAAGAGGTGAAATTGAAATTAATGTAAATCTCAAACATACAAATGGAATATTATGTATAAATTAATGGTTGCTTTTTGAGATGTCTCAAACACATATAATGTCAATTTTTTTATTTTTTTTGGGTTTTTCATAATCCTTTTTAAGTGTTCGTTTTCCATTCTTTTTTATACTTTGTAGATCTTGGAAAAAGGTCTTTTGAAGGATATAGTTACACTTGAAGACTTGGAAAAGCATCCCCAACCAATAACGAAGCTCTACGAGCTGTGCCAGAAACAAGGCAAGCAAATAGAGATTAAGTGTCAAAGAGATGTTCGGTCCGAGATGGTCTTCAAAGATAGCGTTTACATTGATGAAGAGTTGGTTGCCTCCAAGTCTTCTTACCCAAAAAAGAATGCAAAGATTATTGCTGCTAGGGAAGCTTTGTCTAAGCTACCGAATCCGAAGAAGCCTGCTAATGATGGCAAGGGCCGGTTATCTGAAAATGTTACTGCTAGGGTTGATGGAGATTCTGAGACTGAAGGAGAAGATGAAGAGCTTCCTGGATGGGCCAAACCAATCAAAAAGTAAGATTTTTAAGATGTTTACTTTTTGTCTATATTTAAATGCATTGTAATTGTCATCATGCTGAATTTGATTTTGTACATGTTTTTGTTTTTGTTGTCTCATCAGGTTGGTTTTATCGGGAATATTATTGGCATCTCTAGCAAAGGTGCTGATGGAGTAGAGTTGCTTAAGCTGTTGAAATTGCCCATATGATTGTCAATCAATGATGTTGAAGTTCTAGCTTTTAATAAAGATATGTTTAATTAGTGGGCACTGTAACTTCATTTAAGTTTGTGTTGATTTGTATTATTTCTCATTATCACACTACAAAAAAAATAGATGTTTTGTGACGGAAGCAAATTCGTCACAACGTATAGTATGTGTGACGGATTCGTCACACAATCAACCAACTGTGACGGTAACTAACCCGTCACAGTGCTTTCGCAATAGCCCCGACACAGATTCTCTTCAGTGACCGTTTACTGTTTAGCGTCACAAAAAATGAAGTTTTAGTGACGGCTAAAATCCGTCACTTATATTCCTACCCATTGTAATTTTCCGGCGAGTCACCGCCGGCAAGGATTAAGTGACGGCTACTCTTCCGTCACAATAATGACGTGTGTGACAGTATAGTGACGGCTAACCGTCACTGTTACTTAAATGTGACGGCCAACTAACCGTGACACTTGGGCGTTGTAGTCACGACATTGTGACGGCTTCTCGTCACAATTGCACAACTGTGACCCTTTAACCGTCACTGTTACTTAATTGTGACGGCAATATAACCGTGACAAAAGTACAGTTAAGTCACGACTTTGTGACGGATTCCCGTCACAGTTGCTCAACTGTGACCCTTTACTTTGTGTGGCCAACAACACTCTTCTGTGACAATTGTGTGACGGGTTTCTGTCACTGATATATATTTGTCACGGTTTGCATCCGTCACGTAAACATTGTTGTTGTGACGATTTTGTGACGGTTCCCCGTCACGGATATTTATTTGTCACAATTCACAGCCGTCCCTTATACATATTTTTTGTGACGCGGTTGTGACGATTTTCCGTCACATATAAGTTATTGTGACCGTCCATAAGCAAAGTTCAGTGAAGGGTTTGTTGTTTTATTTCCGTCACACTATACCATTTGTGACGGAATCTATGTTTAATGTTATAAATACCAGGGTCGGTTTCCACATTTTCCCTGTCCCTGTAGCTTAACAATCTCAAGCACTATATCATTATGACATCTCAACCCCAATTGTATAATTAACATATTAAATTCATCACTAACAGATTGCATATAATTTATTATCATACATTCATATGAATCCATGCTTCCACAATCACTTTTACTAATTACATACCATAATTCATTAACTTTATACACAACATCGAACTTGTCCATTAGGTTGCACAAATTTTTCATTCAAGCACTTCCACCACTCTAGTGCTTGAATAAAAAATTATGTCCTAACATTTGGATAACCCAAAAACAAAAGTTCAGCTAACATATTTCTATGTAGTTGCATTTTCACACAACTTAAACTTGTCACAGCATTCTCAAAATATACATAGCTGTTAAATGTCAAAACTAATCTGCCCAACTTCAACATTTGATACATTTTGCATAACCTATCAGCAATGTCTCATAAATAGAAGTCATGACTCACCAAAATGAGCTTCTTTGACATCAAAAACTGCATTGCGAAGCTGGAAATACCCTGCACAAATGAGACACCCTTTTTGGTTTTTTTCTTCAATATTCAAAAATCGTTTACCCTATATCATTATGCTATCTCAATGTCTTTAAGTGCACGGCTAAAATATTGTTGTCGTCACTAACACCTTGCATAGAAGTCAGCTATACACCTTCATATATAAACACTTCTTCCACAATCACTTTTACTACTTACATACCATAATTCATTAAATATATACACAGCAGTGAACATTTCCATAATGTTGCACACATTTTTCATTCAATCACTTCCATCACACTAAAGCTTGAAGGAAAAATGCATCTAAACAGTTTGAACACCAAAAACAACAAAAAATCAGCAACCATATCTTGCTAGCTAGTTGCATTTCAAAAGGATAACCCAAAAAACAATAAATCAGCAACCAAACAAATTCCTTAAATACTTCCAACTATTTATAGCTTGAAGGAAACATTCTTCTAAAACATTTGGAACACCAAAAACAACAAAAAATCAGCAACCATATTAGCTAGCTAGTTGCATTTCAAAAGGATAACCCAAAAAACAATAAATCAGCAACCAAACAAATATATTTACTTACTTCCAACACTCTAAAGCTTGAAGGAAAAATGCATCTAAACAGTTGGAATACCATGTTATCTTTATATGTATATATCAGCAAATATATTTATATGTATATATATTGTACTATGTTATCTTTCTAAGTATTTATGTTGCAATTTAAACCCATTTATTTTTTATCAAGTTTAGGGTTTAGGGTATAACATAAAATAAAATAAAAAATCAAATTATCTTATGGTATAACATAATATAAAAATATGACAAAAAATAAACAAATGCAACTTAAAAATGTAATAAATATTTCATTATAAATTGAATAGAAATAAGACAAATCACCTTAACTAATACAGCACCAGCAGCATCCCCAAAGAGTATGCATGTTCCTCTGTCAGTCCAATCAACGTATCGAGAAAGAGAGTCAGCACCAATCACCAGGACATTGTTAAAACCACCTCCTGCACACACAACTAGTGTTTAATCATTTCAAACATAGATGGAACATTGACATATTTATCAGAAAAAGAAAAAAAATAAATATATATACACACACACAAACGTTGACATCCTAACAGTGAAGGAAAACGAACTTCTAGTAGAAAAATAAAAACACCAGGAAAACAAATTTCTTACCCCTAATGTGACAAGCAGCTGATACAAGACCCAATACAAATCCACTGCATGCAGCTGTAATATCATAAGCAAGGGGATTTCTTTTGCATCCAAGTGCTTTTTGGATCTGATGAATATTATAAGAAAATACAGAAGAAACAGGAACATGGAAGAGTATTAAAATGGTTGCCAAGCTACTATGAAACTTTTAGTAGTATACTTAAGAAATGTTACAAGGCACATTCAAATAGGAGTTTTGTCAATCTAGCAACATTTTGACGGAAAATCATGCTGTTACTCCCTAAGTCTAATAGATGATCATTTTTGCAAATATTGTAATCATACTATAAGATGCAATTTATAACTTTCCATTCCAGTTACATCTGTTATTCAGTGTGCATGAATGAAGACAAGATATAGCAGGCAGTTGAGGAAACATTTTATAATTTTTGAAGGAGTTAGAAAATCTACTATGAAATTTATGCACCAAAAAGATGCATTTAGAATAACAGGACACAAAGTCCATGTAAATACCGTACTGCAAATAACAACATCTTTTTCCTATGATACCAACAATCAGATAGTGGATTCCAATTTTGCATTCGCAGGTGTGCATGGAAATATGAAAATATTGCAACAAATGCAACCATTATCCCCTGATGAAAATCCACATGCAGCTGAATCCTAAAATAGGTTGCTTCAATTTAATCTAATTCTACGATATATGGAAAGTCTTTATACCTGAGGAGCACTGCCAAAAAGATCCTCTGGTGTGGATGTACACATCAAGACTAGGTCCACATCATTAGGATCAACTTGTGCCATTTGAAGTGCTTTCTCTGCTGCCTCTACCGCTAAAGCTGTCAAACTATATTTTCCTGCCAAATCAGAATTTATCATGCCACCATATAGGAATAGGTAGCACTCCAATTTTGATTGCAACATGCATGAAAAATACAAAATCATCCCAAGAACAACTCAGACTCATCAAGTTGAATGTTCCCCCAAGTTTAAGTTCAAATGTTAAGTTAAGAGGCCAGTATGAACAAGCAAGTACACTCCATACTGTTTGAACTTATCAATTCTATGGCAGTTGGCACTACCATGCACTGCAAGTATGAACTGACCTGAAAGAACCTGTTGATTACGAATACCAGTGCTAACAGATATCCATTCATCATTAGTGTCGACTATTTTTGCAAGATCATAATTTGAAACCTTAAGTTTTGGTACTGCTGAGCCACATCCTATCAATTTGCAGCCTTTACTGACAAGCCTAAAAAAATAATTTCCAGGTAAAGAAACAGAATGATAAGGTAAAGCTCTCATATTACAATTTCCAACTCAACGTCCTATAAAATCAAACCAAAATGAAATATCAACACCAATTAAGCCTCTTTGCCATATATATATAGCACACATGCTACCAGCTGGGGCCTGCCTGGCCCAATGATTTTAACAAGAAAACTATTCTGAAAGCAAAAATTTCAAAAACCAGCCTGAACTATAAAGAGTAATTAATTTTTCAAAGCAAGATAGCAGAAATAATCACCTATATCTCTTCAAGATGGGATTCAACCACCAGATCATACATTATGTGGAAATGAAGAAGGCTATTTCAATACTCCCTAAACCCTAAACTATATATCTAAAGGATTAAAGATATATATATATATATATAAACATAGTTGTTGCACAAAAAAAAAAATTCAGATTACTCTAAATCCTATATATTAAATCAGCCTCTGATTGCATTTTGGCATGTCCAAATTCAGTTTGCTTGTCTTCTTATACTACATTGCAATATATAAAATCAATAGAAACCCAACCATGTTTGCCGAAAATAGGGGCCTCAAATACACATTTCGGTTTTGGAGGAAAATCAATTGGAACAACACCATCAGACATCAAACACAGCATTGACCAATGGGTTGCACAAATTATATGCCGAGAAATTCATGCAGCAAAACACAAAAAAAAATAGTACAAATCACAAGCAAAAAATCAAAAAACCGCAGGCCTCACCGGTGGAAGAGCGGACTGGATCGACGTCGATTAACTCGGCGTTGGTGTGGGAAATGATCGGTGCTCCTCCGCGGACAGTACGCCGGAGCTGGAAGATGACAGAGTTGCTAGAGCTGCCGCCTGCGTCACTTCAGTTTCCCCTCGAAGCCGTCGGTGTTGAAGCTCTCTATAGAACAGTTACAGTGGCCGAACCCTTGCACAACTTGAGCTCAAAAACTGGAAAACAGTAGCAAAGACACTAAAGATTAAAACGCAGCCGTTTGTTGGTCAAAGAAAATGCTAAGTCAAGCTAGCTATTTATGAAATGTCAGCAGTCAACCACCACATATCCAAAAAACAAAGATGATAAGAAACAGATCCGGTGGCAAACAGTGCCACTTAAATGATTTTAGCAACTGTGATGGTTTTTTAACCGTCACAGAAACGTTATTCACTTTTTTTTTTTCGGAAGTCATTTAGTGACGACATTTGTCATTTTCCGTCACTAAATGCAAACAAAATTTCAAAATTTTGTTCCCGCACAGCTGAATGTGTGACGGCCACATATTGGTCACAATTAATGGAAAATGAATCTACAATTGTGATGGAAGTTGAAATTTCTGACACAGAAAATATTGTTTTGTGACGGGTACATTTTCGTCACAAAGTTTTCCGTCACTAAACATCAATTTTTTTTGTAGTGTCAAAAAACCTTGGAGATTAGTATTGATTTACTTTTTCAATATTTAATATGTCAATCTCAAGATCGTTTAGACATATAATATTATAAATTTTGTTTATAATTATTCAGTTTTTGTGAATTAGTGCGCTATATGGATACTAATGATACTCCAAAAACGAATGTTTATTATGTTTAGAGAGACCAGATTGAGCTTATTATTATATCTACAAGATGTATATATATACATACACAATTGAGCGATATTGATATAATTTATGCTACTTTCTCGGATACAAATAATCAAATAGCTAATTTAGAGTGCGTTTGGGGCTGCTTTTAGACCTTCTAAATTGGATTATGGGAGAGTTTAACACAAAGTACATTGACTGGTAAACGGAGAAAATTTAAACTCTCTAATAATCATAAAGGCTACTAAAAAGGCTGGCATCTTAGCTATCTTAACACTTCTAAATATACCAAATAATCAAATTAATAATTTTATTAAAAATGAAAAAGAACGAGAGGACAATATAAGAGGAAAACAGGTAAAATAAAATAAAAATAAATAATAATAATAATATTAATATTAATAATAATAATACAACACTTGTGACACTTGATTTTTTCTACAGTTGTATCAAAAAATTTAGAAACTAAAATATCAAACTTTTATACTTCAGGAGCATATGTGCCAATTATTATTTATTTCATTAATCTTATAAAATGCTTAATAAACTTTAGGGTTTCTAGCACCAACCCTTTTATAGTTTCAACATTTATACACATTTTTTATCCTATCGAATTAACACTAATATCCTTTGAAATTTGTATACCATGCAATATCAGTCTATAATATTCATAGATAACTTTTTAAGCGTTTCATGAACAAGGGAGCAAGGGTATAAAGAAAATGAAGATTATGTTATGGTTGAGGATTATTAATTAACCTAAATGACATTTGAATTTTGGATTTCAAAATGTATTTTCAGTAATATAACCTAGCAATTAAGTTTTCACTGAAAGAAAAAATTACTGAATTCAAATTATTAACTGTCTCATTGAAGCAAAAAAAAATTATTGATGCTACACCTGAGCTAATTCAGATGCTACAAAGATAAAATACAAAAATGTTAGAACTACTAAGGCATCGATGCCAAAATCTATAAATTTCAACTAAACTAACCAAAGTACATAAACCAGCCAAACCTCTTTTTTTTCTTTTTTTCTTTTTCTCTCCTTTTGGTAATCACGAAACCTAATTTTTAAAAACCAATTTATTTATTTTTTTAGTGAATCTACTCAGTTATAAGTCGTTTGGCAGAGGAAAACAAATTTTTGGGAGGAAAGAAGCCGAGAAAAGGAGAGTAAAACCCACGTCAATAGTCAAAACCCTAAAATTAAATTTTCCGAGAAATTCCAAATCCCAAAACATGTTTCTATGAAACCCCGGAAACAAACTTTTGCCCAACCGGCCGATTCCTCTCGATCCTTCCGAGGCCCTTCTCAGCTCGATGAAGCCCGATCAACAGGACGAAACCCAAAACCCAGAAATCCTCAATGAATCCAAATCCCCATCTTCTTCTTCTTCTTCGCCTCCCAGCAAGAAGACCAGGGATTTGCCAACCCTCTCCGAATGCCACGCCTGCAATTTCCGGATCGACATGGCCGACGGGAAGAGAAAGCTCCACACTCTCTACAGTGAGTGGCGCATCGTCCTCCTCTGCAAGAAATGCTTCGTCAACGTTGAGTCCTCGGAGATTTGCTCTTACTGTTTCGGCTCAGTTTCTGAGGATTGCTGTTTCACTTGCTCAGAGTGCAATCGCCGAGTTCACCAAGATTGCTTCTCCGAGTGCAAAACCTTTGCGTCTCAGTCTCATTCCTGTTTGGGTTCCGAGAAAATCTCTGTCTGTATGGATTGCTGGATTCCCAAACCTTTAGCGAGCTGGAGAGGGGTGGTTTTGAGCGATAGGAACGGTAAGAGTAAGAGAAGAAGTGGTTCGGAATCTGGGATTTCGTTCTCTGACAATGGGGACCCCGAAAGGGTGTTAGAAGATGTGGTAAAGGATGCAAATTCCAGGGCGGAGAAGAAGATTGAGGCGGCGGCGAAAGCCCGAGTGGAGGCGGTGAGGAAAGCTGCGGTAGCTAAGACAGCCATAGAATTTGCCAACAATGCGTTGCATTTTGTTGCCGGGATAGATGAGAGGGAAGGCTCAGTTGCTGATTCCCAATTAGCTTTCGAATTGCACCGAGCCATTAATGGCTCTTCTAGGAGGATTTCAAAGAATTTGTGCTCTGTGAATTTGACTTGGTTGGCTGCTCCAAAGGGTTGTTGGGAATTTGATGGCGATCAGTTTATCAGAGCTTCCTGCTCTGCCAATGAAAGTGTTTGTGGGAGACCTGATTCTTGTTGTAATGGCGAGGCATGCGAGGAGAACCGGGATAATAATGTTTTGGAGGCTTGGGATTTGTCATTGAAGGAAGAAGAAGGGAGTTGCTCAATGAAGACCATCAACTTGGGTGGAGATGATAATGGTATGGACTTTGAGTCTTTTTCTTTTTGTAAAGAAGGAGAACCTATTGAACAGAACAGTAAACGATGTGATGCAAAGAAGCCTGATTGCAATTTATATAAGTACTACCAGAGGAGAAGGAAGAACACTGATCGTTATTTTTTGAAGTATAGCAAAAGAAAGACCAGATTGAAAGAAATTACTGATCGTTATTTTTTAAAGTATAAGAGAAAGACCAGATTGAAAGCAACTCCTCCACAAGCTTCTGCTTGAACTAGTTATTGATCCCTGATACGAAAAATGAAGGAACAGGTAGGAGAATATGTATTGCTCTGTCCTTTGAATTTGTTTAATTTCTTAACGAGTTTGATTTCTAATATGCTCCTTAGTGATTATTGACGTAGAAGTTATAGCAAATGATAATCTGTATGGTATTGAATTTTTCAGACTGTTTCAATTGTATTTATTATATGGAGTTATGAACTTTTTGTGTCACTTGTGATGAAAATATGATTGTGTTTTATCTTAAGTGTGTCTCTGATCATTTTTTTCCTTTCCTGGCATCCTAATTGCTTTTTTTGTTACTTCATTGCAATGTGAGAATTGAACTTGTTGAATATTCAATAAACTCTAAAAGGTCATCGTTGAACCCTTTTTGAACCGCTTTTCAGATAACACTACAATCTTTTATAGTCTTCATTTGTTAGGTTTGCTTGCAAGTGTTCGTTATTCATTATCCCTGTTTATAATGAATCTTTTCCGCCCCAACCATACTCAAAAACCGCTCAAGTTGTTTTTCTTCTCCATCTTATAAACCTAAGTACTTTAGAATTTCCAAATTTTTTAGCTGTTAAGATTTCTTTGCAAAAACCTTGCATGCTCTTTTATTTCCTTCATTGTCAACTCCAACCTGCTATTTCTCTTTCTCATCCCATGGCATGTACCATATACAAAATGATTAAAGAAAGAACCCCCACTAACCTTTGCCTCCCAGTTCTAGAATCTTCAAAGCTGGATACCAAGGCACAATTTCCTTCAAATAAGTTCTCATCAAAACAAGCTTATCAAGCTCAAAATTTTGAAGTCTAAGGAAAAAAATTTCCTAGAGAAGTGCCTCAAACGAAAGCACCATGGCTTATAACATATGAAATATTTTCTTTAGTAGTCTTTATAAACCAGAGTCATGAGAGGTCTCAACAGCCCTCTGAAGTTTGGAACAGAGTGCTTCGGTCTAAGAACTAGAAAATAGTTTAAGGTATAAATGGATAACCTTTGGTTGTGGATGAAACTATCCTTAATGTCTTAATAGTATGTTAAAAGGGTTGGAAGTTGTACTCAAGACAAGGAGAATTTCTGTTATGACACCTGAATGAATGGTACCTACTAAATACTAATAGTGACTTGAACAATAGCTTGACAATTTTTAGGAATTTTGGTTGCTATTTGATAGGGTATGGATGGAGATTTTGCAATGAGATTGACAGTGCTGGAGAAACTTGTACTAATGAAACTGCTTAACGCATGACATCAGCATTTAGGAGTGAGAAGTTTCAAAAGGTGGGATTTGGAGTAAAGAAACTAATGAGGTTGTTTGCAATTATATATTTGGTTAAGGCACTTCTTTAAGGAGTATCATAGAAAAACCATTGTATTGATATCTGATTAAACCACATGCTGGCTGTTGGTCTTAGATCATCTTAGGAAGCCTGGATTTTGGGGAGATATGACCAGAACAGTTTACTAGTTGCCAGTTCATGCTTCCAACTGTTAGTTTCAAATTTATGTTATAATTAAGTTTCATGTATTTTGTTTTATGTTATAGAAACTTCACATTTATTTAAGTTATCTTGACAGAGGTTGCAAAAGTAGTGTTGAATAGCTTATTAAGTAAATAGAGACTTGGGAAGTGAGGACAAATTGTGCTTTTTGAACCTTTAAGAGTCTTTGTCCAGATTTTTGAAAACTTGGTAATCACTCAAACCTACAGAGAAGATATTTCTCCAAGAAGCACTACAGAGGAAAAGCTAGCTTATGGTCAATTTAGGTGGAGATTTTTTATATTTCTAATGACTTGTGGTTTCAATTTGGCTTTTTAGGTGCTTATATAGTTGAAATCTATAGTTTATTTGTAGAAATGCCATAAATGCTTTATGTTTACAAATAAATAATATCATCTCTCTAATTTTATAGTTTAAATCTAATTGTTATTTCAACTTTTCCTTCATAAAATGTGTTGAAGAATAACATATAGTTTTAATAAACTATTCAAATTTTCCCCTAAATGCAACTATGTCATAAGAAAGATTCTTATAATGTCCATTTAATAAACTATTATAATTAAACGCTGACTTAAACACTTTACACAATATTAAAAGCAATTTTTGAGTTTACACCCAAGTAGTATACTTTCTTGTAAAACCTAGAACCACAAATACTCCTTGTAAAAGCTCTGCAAATTGAAGCACTTTCTATCCAAGCATTCTCAACCTAAGACTCTTAACTGAACTCCACCAAGAAACAGCATAAAAATATAAACATTATGAAAACACCCCTTAGATGCATAACTTGGAAAGTATTCTGAAAAAACCATGAGTGACCTATTTGTATTTCCTTGCTGCATCAGGGGTCTTTCATTTGCTGCTTCTTTTTTCAAGAAAGTTTGTTTATTTATATATGTGGCCTTAGTCCATTAGCTAATGATTCTTTTGGTAGGTTGACTGGCAAGCTTCTTTCAGGATCCTTCATGGTTGCAACTTTTGTATGGAATGGTATGTAGATCTGTACTGTGTTTATTTGGTATTATTCTTTCATTTAATTGATTATTTTTTTGGCATGCAATGTAACCTTTCCTTGTTGTGAACTCGTAATTACAAATATTGATTAGGCATCAATAAAATTTCTCAGCTTTTGTTGTCTTCTATGCTGGTTTTATAATCCATTTGAGGTCTAAGCCTTGAGGCACACAGCAAGGAGAGGTGAACGGGCATAGTTAATAATGAGTAATTGGTTTGGCTAAGCCTTGAAGGTATTGTTTATTTAGAAGTACTTTTATGGGAAATATTAGGGCAGGCACAATCTCAACGTTAAATTATTGCCACATTGTTAAATTGTGAAAAGGTCTGAAAGGTTAAATTTTTAAAACTTGACAAACTAAATGAAAATGACCTTAAGTTACATATCATTGTTATAATGAAACATAAAAATAGCTTAAAAAAATAACTTAAAAGTAAGAGTAAAATAGGGGGAAGGGACTCTGCTAAATCAGAAGATTTTAGAAATGGAGACAAATGATTAACATTTTGAAAGAACGAAGACCTATGACAGGCAAAATAATCGATCTCCTTGTTTGAGAATTTGATGAGAATCACCTCAGCTAAGTTTCATAAACAAATTAATAAGCTTGCTGGTCTAGTTGATAAACACACGCAAATGACAAAGCCAAAGAAAAGATTTTGTGAAGGAGAGAATTGAGATTAAGAAAAGCTAGGTAGGTTACGGGTCAGGTGGAGTGTGGTTATGGTGTTGAATCAATAAAACATCAATGTAGAGATGTAAGAATGGTTCCTTAATGCCTTGAGAAATGGAGCGAGAAAGAAGGGAGAAAGTGATATGCTGTTAGGAAGCTGTGAAACAAGCAATGAAAAAAATCTGGAGCAGATTGAGTCAATTTTACTATTTTTGTGTAAACTTAAGGTTAGTAGAACTCCTAATTTTTTTTTTATTTTTTTTTTTTTGTGTGTAAGTGACCTTTATGCCTATCTGTGGCCTCTGAGAACATGTATGTGGTGCCTCAAACTCAACATTTGAGTAATATTTTGTTTCAAATTCCATTATTAGGGATGACAAGGGTGTGTCTTGGACCCATATTTCAACTAAAAATCCGGATTCCCCCCCCACCCCAAAATTTTCTTCCTTCTAGATAGTCTTCATAAAAGTGCTTTACTGCCACAATCATTCTGTGAGATTAACTTTTGTTGTTCGGTTTCTTATTTGGTTGCAGATTTCCAGCCCCTTGCGTAATTAACCAGAACCAAGAAACAAAAAAGTGCTATAAGACAATATTTGAGCTTTTTGCTTGTGATGTAATCCTGGTTGTTTGTGGTTGCTTCTCCAACACCACATTAAGTTTTTATGAGGTTTGCATAAAGGTTACACCGGTGAATTTTCAAACAGGTAGGTCCATTACTATTACTTACAGATGATATTCAGTTAGTTTAGTCATACTCAGCTACCTCTAGGAACTAACAGGTTGCAGGTAAAGTTATCTGTACCTATTTTGCCTCAGTGAGTTTGTACAGTGAATGTTTATACAACGGTTTTCTAATATTATAGATAAGATGATCATTGTCACATGACAAACAATGTCCCTTTGATTGATTGAATAGTTGTAGGGAAAATATCATATACACCCTTTAATGTTTATTCCTATTTCAAATTATAGGTTTGAAACGGTTCATATACACTCCTTGTGTAGTTAAATTCCATTCAAAAAAATTCTCTCCTACGTGGCATCATAAAGTGACTTAAATACCGCCTAAGCTTTGTTTAGCAAAAACAATTGAAAAATAAAGGGGTTTTTTGGCTAAGCATCGGCCAGCACCCTTTCCTCACAAAAAGAAAATGAATTTTCTCCTCGCCACCTTCAAAAGATCTCACAAAGATAGAGAGAAAAAAAATTTGTTTCATCAAATTTTCTTTCCTATCCCTTAAGTTTGATTTTCCAAAGGTTTTGACCCTTCTAGCTATTTTGTGAGGTTATTTTGAGCTATAAAACTCTAAATACCAGATTTTTGAAATATTGGCCAGTTTTTTTGGCTGGAATTTCTCAAAAGTCCGACCACTTTACACCGCAAATTTTACATCCAAAGTTTCCTCTCTCCATCCTCTTCAAGACCCATATAATGCATGTGAAATTTTTTGAATATTTATTCAAGTTGCCATTAGAGCCCTAGAGTTTGAGATTGGAGTTTTTAATCGGTTCTTGTAATTGTTAGTCTCAAGTCCGGTAAGATCTCTACTCATCATCAAATTTTTGCTATTATTTGAATTTTTGATGTTGGGTGGTTGTATATTTCAAATTGGTAAATTTTTGGATATTTGAGTTGCATGGAGCTGCTGAAATTGGTATTCTCAAGGGAAGTAATAGTTGTATGGAGCTGTAATTTTTGGTTTATAGTTGATGAATTGAAGGGGACAGCAGCTGGTTGTAGTGTTTGAAGAGCCTTTATTGGAGGTTTTGATGCTTGGATTTTTGTCAAGGAAATGCATGGCAGCAGGTGGATTGGACTTGCTCATGTAGAATCTCTGTTAGATTATTAACTTACTAATATGAATAGTATATCTCTTTTACTTTCTTGCATTTTCTCCTTTACCAACCACCGTGAGACATTAATGGTGAAATTAATCGCTGTTTCATGTTTGGTATCTTGCTTCTGTGTGCCAGCAGAGGGCGTTTCGTTTTGATTAGGCATTTGGAGATGTGTATGTTTAGAGTTTTATAAAAAAACCGATTAACTAACCAATCCGACCAATTTAATCTAATCTAATATGTTTGAATAGATTGTTTGATAATAATTAGATTGGATCGGTTTTAAAAATTTAAAATTGATTATTAGATTATTTAAAAAAAAAATCAATGATACCAATCGATTAACATAAAGTCTTATAAAATATATATTCAAAAAGGAATAATAAATTACTATATTTTTTATTTTATTTACTTTTATAATAGTTTGCATTATTTAGTTAAAAAAAATTAGTTATAATTGATATATTATTTTAACTAATTTTGTTTCATTTATTTTATTTTTAAAATAAATATTTTTATATTTCTAAATGCTAAGAAGTTTTAATAAAACATTTGACTATTTTACATAAATAAAAGGGTTAATACTCATTTAAAATTTTCAGGTTTAAAATTTTCAAATCAAACTTAATCTAAAGCCAATCATCTAATCCATCAGATTAGTTATTATAAAAATAAATTGGTTTTGAACGAATGAACAATTCTATAACACCCATCTTTTCCTCATTCAATGCCGAACCAGTGCAATAGAGAGGAAAGAGCAATCTCTTCCTCATTCATTGCTGAACCAGTGCAATAAAGAGAGAGGAAAAAGAGGAGAAAAAGGAATGAAATAGAGAGAAGAGGGTAAAGGTAAGCGAGAGAAGAGACATGTCAAAAGAAGAGAGAAAAGAATATTTCTTTAATAAATATTTGGTCAAGTAAATTGACTTATTTGCTCGACAGCTGTTAATTATAAAGGAAAATTATTGACTGCAAAGGCTAGTTATGAAATGTTTCAAATGTCTAAAAATAATTTGAAATGGAGGTAAATAATTACGGAGTTTATATGATATTTATTCAAAGTTGTATGATCGAATCCCAAAGTTTAGCAAAGCACACAGTTTACCCTTCCCAAGTTGATAGCAAAATTCTTTCACCAAAAAAAAATTGATAGCAAAATTAGCCATTTATTGTGCGTGGTTTAAAACTGCCATTGATGTTTAAGTTTAACTTTGTCTGGGAATTAATTTCCATGTCAATCATTTCCTCTCCCTTTGATTCCTAACCACCGCTATTGTTGTAAGCACTACAAGAAAAATAGATTTTTTTTGACGGATTTTTTTGTGACATTAACTTACCCATCACAAAAATATGACTTACAGTGACGGAAATGGTGTAACCGTCACATATTGTATATTAACTGTGACACATTTTTCCTCGTCACAAGGCTCTGTCACTGATAGACTCAAATTTGTTGGAGCCAAAATTTTTTTGAATTTTTTCACACTATCTGTGATGGAAATTGACGGACATTGTCACAAAATCATTGAAGGAATTTTAATATACTAAATTTTTGTGACGGACATTCAACTTGTTTTTGTCACATTTGTATAAATAGTTAATTGTGACAGTAATCATGTCACAATTATCCCCAAAATAGTACTGTTTAGGTGAATCAATCAATTAATTGCCGGAAAATTTTTGAGAGTTTTGTTCCCGCCCATATTTTTTCAGGTACTGTGACGGGCTGAATAATTCGTCACAATTGCCATGCCTTTACAACATACAAAAAATTTCTAAGTATGTAAAGTTGTCGTGTATCAAAATGAATGGTTATTTTGTAATTATTTTAGGCAAAACGACGTCGTTTGTTATTACTAAAGTAGGTGGCCTCCTTCATTAATGCCACACGGTGCGTTTAGGAAATGAACAGTCATCTTCCCCAAATTCCTTCATCCAGTCGACCATTTCGCGCACTTTGTTCATTTTTTATTTTTGGGGTTAACCAAGGTGGCTACACAGCTCCATCGTCAAATCGGCTGCATCGACGGTGGTTTCTGGGTTTACTGTGAGTATCCACGGTGTCCGGTGGCGGTGAATCTCCCCATTCGATAGTCACTCCAAACGATCGGAGGTACTGTGCATTTCCTAAAGCTTTGTTATTGTAACGCCACACTCTCTCTCCAACTAATATTGTCTCCAATTTAGCCACCGCACTTCAGACGGTATGGAGTTTTTGGTCAGACTTCCCAGGGGGTCACCCATCCTAGGAATGCTCCCACTGGAGCACGCTTAACCTCAGAGTTCTTTCAACTCTGAAGCCAAATGCTCTGAAAAGGCCTTGGTTGTTAAAAGAGTGCTCACTTTACATTTGAACCATTACCACATGACCCCCTTTCCACACCCGGGCGATGTGGGATTGGACACCAATCTCTACCAGTAAGGTAGCCTGTCAGTGCCCCCTACACCCGCCCACACTTACCCTGGCTCTTGGATCCAATCTCTGCCAGTAAGGTAGCCTGCCAGTGCCCCCCTACACCCGCCCACACTTACCTTGGCTTTGGATCCGGGTCGTCACAGTTATGTTTTCCCGATTTGATGGATTATGGAATCCCTTTCTGTTGCATTTGTTATGGATTTGGATATGTGGTGTTCCCGGTGCATTTCGACACATATTCACTCATCTTTTGGTTTAGGGTTAAATGGCCCTGCTTTTCAATAAAGATTACGTTGAACAAGGGTTTGTTAATTTCTTTTTTTTTTGGTCTTCATTCAGATTGTGTATAAATAATATTGTGTTGTGGTGTAATACTGAATGCAATTGTTGATTGGGGCTGTTTAGCACTTAGTTGAAAATTTGCTTCTCATGTTCTACAATCGGGCACATATTCATTATAATTTTACTAACTTCAATTTGGGAATATAGAGGTGCGGTGCATTGCTGGACATTATAAAATTTTAATCAATTCTTAAGTAATGCACCAATTGAATGGCCTTTGTATGTACATTAAACAAATTCCATGTGTAACCACCACATCATGTTCAAGTCTGCTTTATACTTGTTGTCTTAACTGTGACGATCATGAAAGATATTACTTTTTTAAATGGTTTACATATACCCAATTCTATTTTCAGTATCATGACTATCGATATCACATGCTCGTTGCTTTGTATCAATCTTCATATTCCTTTTATTTGTTTAAACCAAATGTGCTTTAAAATATAGGTGAAATTATTTGTAGTGCTAACCGTTGACTATAACATACATGTTCATTACATAAGTAACCAAAAAAAAAATGGTGTCAATCTGTCTATATATATATGCCTTACCAATATTCTTTTGTGTGCATTTAATAATATGAAATTTTGAACTTATGAAATGAAAAACATTACATGTGTAAAATGTTGTGTGTTGGGCATTAATTTAAACTGATTTATGGTAGTGTTTGCATGAATGGATTGCATTTGTTGTTATTTAATTAACAAAGTTTACATAAGTCGTGATGGTCATAAAATTGAGGTGTATGGATAAAATGGGCTGTTCTTTCCAACTATTTTACTCTTTCTAGTTCCTCGCAAGCAAGCTGAAATGTTTCAATTAGGGTAATATTTATATACTTAGTATTTTGGTATATAGTGGCTGCTTTGGTGATTTTTGTAAACATCACTTCAATGTGTCCACGACTCCAAAGTTGAGTGTTTATGACTGTGTATAAACAAATAATGAATATACCATGGTTTTGATTTTGAATGTACATATTTTTAAGCGTAATACTTTCTTCAGCTTTTTGTTTTTGTCTCTATCTTTTTTGTAACTATTGAATATATCTCATAGATGCAGTATGGCTTAATTCTCTCTTCCCTACGTTGCTACTTTTAGGGTTTAGAACTTAGTTGTGCAACCGTGGAAGCTTGTTTGTTTTCCAAACTCACAGCATTATTGATGTAATGTTCTTCATTGTTCGTGTGGAAATTAAAACATTTGATATTGGTGCTACTGCGTGCTTCCAGGTTTCTCCACGGCTGCTGCAATCCCGACTGTTAAGGCAGATTCGCATGGAGCTGCTTCTTGTGCCTATTAAATTTAAGGTATACATATTTATACATTTTGCTTCTTGACTACTTTGTACTTCAATCTGCATGTGTATATTTGACTATTTTTAGTGAGAAAGAAAATTATACAGCTGCATGTTTTGGAGTTTGCCTTCACAGTATGTATGTTGGCCTATCACTTCTACTAAAACTATGACTCAACATTTATTTTCTTCATTCGGTTGTCATATAGATACTGAAGTTCATATACTACGTATATATGTTTTGCATATCTCTCATATAGCATGACTAATTGTGTGTTTAAGTTGCGATACTAACTTCAATGAGTCCTTCCACTAAGGTATATAGTTGGACACCTTTTTTTGTAATCCACATGGATAAAAGTTGGATGCAAATGCGCAATAGATCGAACGCGGAATATGTTAATGGAGTCAAGGATTTCATACATTTCGCAAAACTCCATGTGGAAGACAGAGAGAAAATAAAATGTCCATGTTACAATTGTAACAACTACTACTTCCTTTCCCCAGATGAATTACATGATCATTTGATTGTGTACGGAATCCTAAGGTCGTACGACCCATGGGTGTACCATGGCAATATATTTACCCCACAAGCCCATGAAGAGATGACGGAGGGTGACGATTTGTCTAATGGTGATGATGATCTCGCTACGGACGGGACATGGGATATGCTAAATGAATTGAATAATGAGTCATTGTTCAATGAATGGTCTTCTTCATCGACATCCAATCCTCTCCAATTAGAGACACCATGTCCTTCAAATCCGTTTGCAAACATGTTCCACGAAGCTTCACACCCAATGTATGCCGGGTGTAAACATTCACGGATTTCTGTCATTGTTAAGTTGCTGCACATAAAGACATTGAATGGCTGGAGCAACAAGTCGTTTGATATGCTTTTGCAGCTACTAAACAAAATTGTCCCACCCGAGTCAAACCTTTCGTCTTCATACTACAAGGCGAAACAGGTCATCCGAGACATCGGTCTCCACTATGAGAAAATACATGCATGCAAGAATGATTGCATACTTTATTGGAATGATTTTAAAGACTTGGATGTGTGCCCAACATGCAGCACACCTCGGTATAAGGATACTGCATGCAGCAGCAAAAAAATTCCTTATAAGATATTGCGATATTTTCCATTGACTCCACGGTTGCAGCGGCTTTACGTATCCACCAAGACTGCCCAAGACATGAGGTGGCATCATGAAATGCGGGTTGATGATGGCATCATGAGGCACCCGGCCGATTCTGAAGAATGGAAGAAGTTTGATGACAATTTCCCGATATTTGCTAGTGAACCAAGGAATGTGAAGCTTGGACTTGCTAGCGACGGTTTTAATCCGTTTGACAACAAGGCCACATCTTATAGCATGTGGCCAGTAATTACTGTCCCGTACAATTTACCTCCGTGGAGATGTATGAAAGATCTTTTTCTCATGTTGAATATGCTAATCCCGGGTCCTTCATCACCGGGAAATGACATAGATGTCTACCTTCAACCGCTTGTGCAAGAACTAAAGCAACTATGGGAGGAGGGTGTCCAAACTTTTGATGCATCGACAAATGAATTGTTTCAGCTGCATGCGGCTCTTCTATGGACAATCAACGATTTTCCCGCTTATGGTAATCTCTCGGGGTGGTCCACAAAAGGCAAACAAGCTTGCCCTACTTGTAATGTTGACGCATCTTTTCTCTCCCTGAAACATGGCCACAAGATTGCATATGTTGGACATCGCTGTTTCTTACCGATTCGCCATAGGTTCCGACAAAACCGATTGTACAGTAGCAGGGAGCTATGACCGCCTCCAAAGGCGTTGTCTGGAGAGGAAATATTTGCACAACTACAAGATGTTAGGCAACCCACTTTCGGTAAATTGCCTAACGGGAAAAAAGAAAGGAAGCGCGATGTTACAAATAATAATTGGCGCAAAGTTTCCATCTTTTTTGATTTGCCATATTGGCGAACTCTTCAATTGAGGCATAACCTGGACGTTATGCATATTGAAAAGAATGTATGCGACAGTTTATTGGGAACAATAATGAACCTCGAAGGGAAGTCCAAAGATACATACAATACTCGCTTGGATTTGGAGGCTTTGGGCATTATGCATGAGCTGCACCCTATCCGATCGGATTGAGCGGTTTATTTGCCCCCCGCTTGCTACATGCTCAACGATGCCGAGAAAAATAAGCTGTGTCAATTTCTTATTGATGCAAAGCTTCCCGATGGCTTTGCATCCAACATTGCGAGGTGTGTAAACATTGTTCATTCCAAAATATCGGGGTTGAAGAGCCATGACTGTCACATCCTAATGCAGAGGTTGCTGCCTATTGCATTGCGTGGCTCCCTCCGGAAAGATGTATGTACATCTTTAATTCAGTTGTGCTTATTCTTTAGAGAGTTGACTTCGAAGACGTTGACAACCGAATCATTACACAAGCTTGACAGTAGCATCGCAGTGACTCTTTCTAATCTTGAGAAGCTGTTTCCCCCTTCGTTTTTTGATGTCATGGTGCACTTGCCGATTCACCTCGCACGGGAAGCCATCTTTGGTGGCCCGTGTCAATATCGGTGGATGTATCCATTTGAAAGGTACTAACCATTGCTTTCTTTGTTCTTAATTAAGTAAAGATATTTATTTGGATGAACTTTAATCCTAATATATTAAATGCGTCGGCCATTCTTAGGTACTTACACAAACTGAAATGTTTTATTCGTAACAAAGCGCAGCCCGAAGGGTCGATCGATGAGGCGTACATAGCTAATGAATGTCTTGTATTTTGCTCAATGTATCTTCATGATGTGGAGACAATGTTTAATAGACCGGATAGGAACTATGATGTGCCTGTGTGCAATGAAAGGTCAACTTTCTCAACTTTCGCACATAAGGCACATGGTATAGGAGGAAAGAAAGATATAGAGCTTGATATGATTGAGTGGGTGAAGATTCGATGGTACGTATTGAACAATTGTACCGAAGTGCTTCAATACATAGAGTAAGTTAAACGGATGAACTTTTTTATTGTTTATGTCTTAGTTTCATTTGTAATATTTAAATTACGGAGGATAAGACTAAGCAATTTGGTATAACGAGTGTGTGTGCCAATTCTAGTGCTCATAGAGATGAGGTAGAAGGAAATGTTGGTGCGGACATGAATGCCTACCAGCAAGCACATTTTCCTAAGTGGCTGCTACAATGAGTATGTTGAATTAACTGTCATGTATGTTTATCCGATTGATTTGTCTTGCTGGAAAAAAAACTCCCTTTAAAGCCTTGCTGTTTGTAATATGCAGCTGCATCGTTTCGATGCCGGCGACCGTGATGGTACTGTTGACAACATTAAACAGCTTGCAAGAGGACCTGATAAAAGAGTGGTTCGATATAGTGGCTGCATAATAAATGGACATAGGTTCTGGACACTACACCGTGATAGATGTAGAGAAACCCAAAATAGTGGGGTTGTTGTTAAAGGAGAGCACAACGGCGAAGAGATGAACTTCTTTGGTGTCTTGCGGGATGTTTATGAGCTACGTTATGGAGGACAGCATCAAAACGTGTTTGTTTTCAAGTGTGATTGGTGGGATCTTGGCAGTCAAAGAAGCGTCAACATAGATGAGTTTAAGTTTTTAAGCATTAAAGTTTCAAAGACTTGGTACAAGACCGACCCTTATGTACTCGCAGCACAAGCGGATGAGGTTGTTTATCTACCCGACCCAAAGCTTGGAAAAGGGTGGGTTGTTGTTGAACGGGTGCAACCACGCAACTTGTACGATGTCCAAGTAACAAAAACTGCTATTGATCCATTGGATGACGATCCGTATCAACAAAATGAGTGCGATGATGAACTGGACATTAGTTTCACGGATGACGTTGTTGAACATAGGACAAGGACGGACATGAACCGTATACGCGTTAATGTAACGGGGATAGAGAGAAATGATGGTGTGCATTATGAAAATGACAACATTGATAATGGATCATCAACGGATTACTCCGATGACGATTAAAAGTTGACAATATTTACTTTCATTGCTTGTACTGTGATTATATATGTAAGTGTGTATTTAATGACTAAGTTTGGAAATTCAGCAATGTTTTTCCATATGTTGAACAAAGGCTTCGAAAATGGGGCTGTTAGGATTTTAAGCATTGTTATAAGACTTGTCATATGTGGCTTTTTTCTCTTTGAATCATAATAGAATGTAAACTTTTGCTTGTAATTTGTGGCACCATCATTGTTTATAATGTGTTGCTCTCATTATATCCTGTGAATTATACAATTGTAACATGTCTGTATATGGTAATTTACTACTGTGGGACTGTTAACTTAATTATTAGTGACTAATTTTTGCGGTTGCAGGTTAATGGGGATACATACAGTGGAACGGTATAATGTTTGGAAAGAAGGTACCATTGTGCAGAGGGCAATCTAGTGCCAAACCTTTGCATAAGAAAGGGGGTCAAACAGGTTCGGCACTTAGCAAGCACACAATTTTGACAAGCAAGTGGTAAAAAAAGTTTTGTAATTTAAGTGTTATTGCACTAACCTAGTACTCGTATATATTTTAAACTAAATGTAGGATCTGATTGGGTTAGTGTGCGCACACGGGGAGGAGAAAAGGTTCATAGCACCGCACCTACACGTGTACACAAGCCGACGCCAACACAAACCAATCAAGTTGTAGGCAAGAATACAAAAGGTATAGACAACATTCATAATTCAAACTCTAGTGACCGAATTCAGACATAATACTATGCTTGAACTAAACGCTGTCATATAGGAAAAGCAATAGCGTTCTCCCAACCATTACCGCCACTACGCCGGAGTCCTCGGAAACGTATAAATGTTCAGCTATTTGGGAAGATCGATGATAATTCCATAGCACATCCGCCTATCAAAAGTAAGACAAAATACTTAGCATATTTGAGGTTCAAACATGCAAGGTTTTGTAATCTGCATAATAAACTTTTTCAATATGTAAATTGATTATGTGTGGCTGGAATTTAAAATTACATGTCCAAAAACTAACTAAGAAACATATTTGAAACATAATGTACAATAAACCACCTGTTTTTGTGTGACTACCATCAATTTCTTATTAATGACCATTGTATTAATTTTTGAAATCAACACATTGTTGTTTTATGTGAAAGTCAACGTATTTTGGCATATGTTTTAATAGGAGCATGTCGTACTCAAACGACGAGGCGTGTTTTACCAAACCCAAGGCAAGGCAGCAAATTGGGCGAAGCCCCTGTCCATGGGAAACACAATGTGGAGACAGCAGCAAAGGACGAAACGATTGGGATTGAATCGACTGACGATGATGGTGATGATACACTCTGTCCATCATCTCTACTTGACGAGGATTCCGTCCCACCAATACCTGAAATTGAGGGGGATGACGCAAATGCGGATGTCGATGAAACGATGCCACCTGATACGGATGAAGGCTTGGCTGCGAGTACCCGTGTTGGCATGGAAGGCGCAGTAGGAGGTTCTACCAATGCTGGTGCTGGATCATCTAACGGTAAATATGAATATGTTTATACATTGAGAAATGAATGTGAATACCAAAGTTGGCCAAATATATATATTTTCGTTATTGTCAATATATTTGGGGTTATGTAATATATGTTGAACATCCATTTGCAGCCACCGGACAGACAAGGACGCGAGGACCGACTCGAAGCCTTTCAGTGGCAAGGAAAACGTGCCCCAATTTGGGGAACATGACGGTTACAGCTCCACCCCATGTGATGCGATTCGTCGGTCACTTCTCTCAACAACTCACAACTGAAATTGGGGCTTTAATAAGGAGCAAAGCGCCTCCTCATGTCAACGAATGGAGTGACATACCAACCGATAGGAAGGAAGAAATAATGGACGGATTGAAGGTGAACTTACGGATAGTAACTAACATTCGTTGTTTGAATTTACACATTATATGCTATAATTTTTTTTAAACATTAATTTGGTCCGCTGCATCAACGGTTATGTGTATATTTGTTGTAGAGGTATTTCGATTTCGGTGATGCAGCACACCATTATGATGTCTTGCACAACCAGATGAAGAAGCAATTTCGGAGCTGGAGATATAGGTTGGGAGAGAAATATGACCAGTGTGTGACCGAGGAAGACATAATCGCTGCATGTCCAAAAGAAGTTGCATTGCATGAATGGCTGCTGTGCGTTGAGAGATTCAAATCCGATAACTTCAAGGTAGAGAAACCGAGTATAAACTTGTTGTTTTGAACATTTATGGATTGCTGATTTTTAAAAATGCGTTATCGGTATGCAGAAAATGAGTGAAACGAACAAAAAGAATAGAGGTGCTGCACGAGTCCATCATTGTTCGGGAACTAAGTCGTTTGCTAGACTTGCAAATGAGGCTGTACAATAGGTGATTTAATAAATACATGTTCGATGCACTTATTATGCTTGAATTGTTGAAGCTAGATGACATTATTGATGTTTTGTTTGTAATATTGAATAGGATGGCTCGGTGGACCGGTATGATTTGTGGTATAACACCCACTTTAACAAAACAAAGAAGAAATGGGTGGATGAGAAGTCGGAAAGGATTTATGTGAGTACCCCAAAGCTAACTATATGTTGAACAAAAAATTTGGAAAAAAGTTTTGCAAAGTTGCTGCAAAACACAGAATTTGGTCTAAATTGTGCCTTCCAACTAATATGTGACATATATATTATTGCCAATGTGTATTATTTCAAGTTGGAACTCATTTATATTGATTTCCATATACATTTACCACACAAAAATTTATTTGGGCATTTTCCTTAAGTGTTGCAGGCAATCTGAAATTGGTAGTTAGTTGATATGGATATGTTGTGTGCTGTAATTGTTTATTATACAGGAGGAATTGATTACACTCAGAGACTCTGAGGAGGGCTTAGAATTGTCAACCGATGAAATTTTTGACAAAGTTATACCTCCAAAACGTGGACACCAAGTTGGGATGGGTATTGGCCCAATGCATCACTCCAAACGATCACATCTTCATATGGATGCTCTTGAAAAAGAAATGCAACAAACAAGAGCCTTTACTGAAGCATTGAAGCTGGAAAACCAAAAACTTGAGGCACGTTTTGCAGAAATTGAGGGTAAATTCAGGTTATTGCAAGGGCATGTGGAGTCTTTGACACCGGGCTGGGAAAGTCATACTCACCTCAACAGTTGAGGACATTGAAGGTACAGCTCAAAAATTTATTAACTTACATTTCTATTGAATGAATTCAGTATTATACAGTGAAGCATGCTTAGGTCATTTAATGGTGCAGGTAAATGTAGGAGGTTACCCAACTTGTGCTCGAGTATGAAGAGGACATGTATGTAAAGTTATGCCTTTTCATGTTTTGAAACTGAACTAATGTGTGGTAGGGAAAATGCTGTCCAGGGATAAATTTTTGTTAATGGGACTGGAAGATTTTGTGCATGCTTGTGTATGGTGCAATTGTCAGCATGCATGCTGTTTTGGTATGTATATGGTATTTGCATGAAGGATTCTTAGGACTCTTTTTGGGAAATTTTTCAAGGAATCATGCTTAAGCAGCAGTAATTCATTGAAATTTTTTTTAATCCTTCATAGTTTTGGTTAGTGTTAAATGAACCGCAAAGCAAAAAGGATTTCACTATACATTATATATAAACATTAGCTTGTTCTTATCATATTCAATGAGCTGTTTTTTTTAAGTTACTTTGCCATATCAATATTAAAAAGATGATTAAAGGAAATTTATGAAAACCATAAATATATTAGCCAAAAAAATCCGTCACAGAGGAACACATGTGACGGATGATATCCGAAACCAAATGATATTAGACAACCTAAAGTACTAATAACTGATAGCATAATTGACGGATTGAGGGTTGTCATAGTATCTTTATTGTGGCGGAGCACCGTCACAATTCCGTCACAATACGTCAACTGTGACAACACTCATATTCGAAACAAAATGGAATCGCACAAGCTAATGTATAAATGAGTGACGGGAAAAATGTCGTCACATTATAGTTATTGTGACGGACACCGTCACAAGACCGTCACAATTGTTTACATGTGACGGTCACAATTAAGGTAAAAAAAAATTATTTGTGTCGGTCTACTTTTGGTCACATGTAAGTTTCCGTGACGGGGCGCTGTCACAAAACCGTCACTAATGGTTAATCTGTGACGGTCTATATGCCGTCTCAAATTCCTTGCCGGCGGTATTTTTTCCGGCGTGTTAACATATTTGTGACCTTTTTTACCGTCACAATACGTCAATTTTCTATGACGAGATGAACAGTTAATGGTCACTAAACTTTTTGTGTCGGACCTATTGCGGCGGACATGTGACGGAATTTTATCAGTCACATAAAGTGATTTTAGCAACAAATCCGTCACATATACCATGCTTTGTGACTAATTTTCGGCCATCACAAAAAGCCCGTTTTTCTTGTAGTGAAGTTTCTTTATAGCTTCATCAGCTTTCCAAGGAAATAAGATTCTGAAATTCTTTTGGTTTTCCATTTCCCGGCTTATAACAGATGACCATAAAAATAAAAATAATATTTCATCTGGACCCTTAAGGTTTGTGTTAATTTTAATTCAATCTTTTAGGTTTTGAAAATTACAACTACCACTTTTATAAGTGATGTGGGTAAAATTATTTTTTAGGAGTGTGAGTGAAATAATTAATGAAAAAAATAATAACCATTTGAAACTTAAAAGAGAGAGATTGATAATATTTTTGAAAAAAAAAAATGGATCAAATTGTATTTAAGTAAAATCTATGTGGAAATCAATGAAATTAACCCCCAATGTTTGCTTATGTTTGTTTTTTTTTTCTTTTCTTTTCTTTTTCACATTTTTCATCAAAAATCAATTTTTTTTTCTCAATTTTTCACAATATTAGCACTAGTTAAAATATGACTAATTTGTCAATTAAGATTGTAAATTTTTTAAACAGTTTTACAATGTAGGACTTTTACTCGCGAGTTATTATTCATNTCATAAAATATAAGAAAAATAATTTTATATATCTTGTAAGTATAATATTTGATCTCATATTGTGTTATATCAAAAGACAAATACATATATTATAAAATTACAGGGTACTTATTTTCTAATTCTTTTTCACACATTTTACTGTTTCTGCTCGGAAATAGTGGGAAAACAATAGCAGAACATTCATAAGTTGGAAAGCTACGTGGTACTACTGGTACGTACTATATTATGCATAATTTAAGTATTAAGTAGCCCTATTATTATTGTATAATATAAGGTCTTCTTGCCCTTTAATGTGTTAAAAAAGAGGGGTTGTTCTTTTAGCGATTGTTACGTGAATAATATATGGTTTTAAATTTTGGTCCAAAATATAAAAATTCTTTTGCCATTGACCATTTCAGGACTATGTAATAGAATAGTAAAAGAAAGAAAGCAAAAAATAAATCCAAAAAAAAAAAGTAAACTATTTAATCGAGAGGAGACAATATTTTGTACACCACTAAATTTAAAGGAAGAATTGAACCGAGAATAATAGGATGTCGTTATCTTTTTAAATAATCACCTAAATTATCACCTCTAGGTTGTTACATAAATTAATTAATCTACATATATAGATGTCCCAACTTTTTTTACCATAAAAAATGCACTATGCGAAAAGTTAATTAAATTCAATAATATTTTACAGTTAAAAACAATATCATATTATTTTTCTAATTATGCATGTCATTTACTACACCAAGTAAACACATTTTTGAACATCAAGAAAACAGACTCACAACCTTCCAAAAAATAATATACCATTAACCATTTTAGAGAATCCACTGAACAAGCTTCCATCTATATCAGTTCAAACGCCTATTGACATTTGCTAATAATTATTCTCTAGCTCTCTCAATTTTCTTATACATAATTTTTTTTTTATTTTATAATTTTGCTTTTTTTTTATATCTTCTAAATTATTTTTCCAAGAGTCCAAAGGGTATTTTACATATTCATGATAATTACCAAATTAACCATGATCTATATTCATTTGTTATGACCATAAGCCAATATATTTCTCAAACACCATTTCTCATTATCTCCTCCACCACCACCACCACCAAAACTTTCTACATCAATTTACATTCCAAAAAAAAAAAAACTTCACTTATTCCTTTCTCTACATCACCAATGGCAGCCCCAGCAGGAAGCAATGACAAAGTTCACCACTTGGAAATCCCAACCTACACAAACGGTGGGACCAACCTAAAGCAATTCCACCAAGACAGGGATGACGTGGACTACTCCGGGAGGGCGCAGTGGCTCCGAGCGGCGGTGCTGGGAGCGAACGACGGGCTGGTCTCGGTCTCTTCGGTGATCATGGGAGTTGGAGCTGTGAAAAGAGACAACAAAGCCATGCTGCTTGCCGGCTTTGCCGGGTTGGTTGCCGGAGCTTGTAGCATGGCGATAGGAGAGTTCGTGTCGGTGTATACTCAGCTCGACATAGAGAAAACTCACCTGAAGAGACAAAACAAAACGAGTGAAGAAGTTGGAGAGAAGGAGAAGGGGTTACCGAATCCCATGCAAGCTGCTATTGCGTCGGCGTTTTCATTTTTGGCCGGAGGACTAGTGCCGCTGATGGCGGCGGCGTTTATAACGGAGTATAAGGCGAGGATCGCGGTGGTGGTGGCAGCGGCGAGTTTGGCATTGGTGGTGTTTGGAGGGGTGGGAGCTGTGTTGGGAAGGTCTAGGGTTTGGAGTTGTTGTGCTAGGGTTTTGGTTGGAGGGTGGATGGCTATGGGTGTTACTTTTGGATTGACAAAGTTGATTGATTATAGTGGTGTGGTAATGTAATTTTGTTTTTGTCCCTCCACTTTTTTCTTTACTTTGATCTCTTCTTAAAATCTTATCGATCTTAAATTTCTCTTTTTATTTGTTTCCATTCCAAATGTTTGCCTGTCGCAACTCATGTATTTTTCAAACAATAAGGTTCATGAGTGTAAAAGATAAGATTTTCATTCCCTTAATTTTATTTCTCCTTAATGTGCTCGTCAATAATAGATTTTAGAGTGTGTGTGTATATATATATATATATATATATGATTTTGGTACAAAATTTTATTGTATGACGTAATTTTTTTTCTGTAACAAGCGAATCTATATCAAATTTTATTTTGATATTTTGATAAAATATAAAATAAGTATGTATTTTTTTATTGGTGCACCAAAAACCATTATTAACTATAGAGATATATATATATATATATATATGTATATATATACACACACATACATTGCAAATTGCTTAGTGATCTACAATATTAGCAACATTATCTCATAAACTTTAAAAACAATGTCACATGAGAATATATGTTTCATTCTTTCTGTATTGCGCTGTTAAATCTTATACATGAACTGCATTTGGGATAATGAGGATTGATTTAGAGGGAGAGTTAATTAGTGTTGACATTTTTATAAATTGGCATTTGTTTCCTACTCCCTATAATGTTACAGTTTGAAAAATAAATGATTAGAGTTTGGGTTTGAAGAAATTGGAGAAATTATTGGAGTTGGATACCATGCATGGTCTGTTATCGCAAATACCTTCATTAATTTGTTTACTATGTACCCAAATCCGAGTGAAACATGCCTGAAAAAGAAAAATGTCTTACCTGTTTGAAATCCATTACCGGATTGAATTGGACTAAATATTATTTAAAATCTTTTCTAATTCTATTGCTTTAATTTGAAATAGCTCAATTTGATTGGGCCAGACTTCAGCAGTCCAATTCAGTTCTGTACATCAAACAATTTTGTATCTCAAACAGGAACAACAGTATATTATGGTCTTCATTTCCACACACATACATACATATACAGTTTGATCAATAGGAGGACGTTTGTACTGTATCAATAATGACATTGTCGTTGATATTTTTTTATAGTGACAGATTTATTATTAACTGTCATTGATAATAAATTATTATTAATAATTTACTTTTTAATCAATATAGACATCCGCACAATAAACTGATTATATAAATATATATATATATATATTTTTCGGCATTATATATTTGCTAAACTAAAGCAAAGAATATATCATTGAGGCCTAACCGCCAATGATGTATTATGAGTAGTTTTACTGTTAGATCAAACACTAAATCTATCAATACACATCTTAAATCTCCAACTTTTACGAAATCAAACCTTAATTTATATAATTTTTTTATATTATATCATTGGAAAGAATTGAGAACATGCGCAAACTTAATAAATGTTGGACATTGCCTTTCCCTTTATTAATCTCCACATGCAAGAAATTTATTAAAAAAAAAATTCTGAAAATTTCTGATTCTGAGAAGTGAATGAATAATTACAGAGAAACACAATATTAGCAGTGTACAGTAAACAAACACTAAAACGTCTAGCAGAAAAGCTGAGCTGGCAGTCACACACTGATCTTGATGACAACTAGTCTGAGATGCTGATGTGGCAGTAAAAAATATCCTCGACACTGGCCTCTTTGACATTTAACAACTTGAAAAAAAAAAGATCTAGAGTTGAACAATTGTCTCCAAGGAACACTTTTTAGATTTTTTTTTTATTATTATTATTATTATTATTATTTTGTGTGGTAAATAACACTCTTTAGAATGTTAAAACATAAAAGGGCGATGCTCCTAATCTCATAATTTACGAGGCAATCTTTTTCATAAATTTATTACATATAAATGGATTCACCCAAAAAAAAAAA
>QANX01005875.1:0-33098 GCA_003254975.1 Ochetophila trinervis
TAATGAATATATATATATATATATACACAATTCACATCAAGCCTATGTTGATACCATGTAATTGGAGCATTATACGTGCATACAAGCATATGTAAACTACTAAAGATGATAGCTATCAGAAAAATTGGCTGAACATGTGGATTTGAAAATTGTGATTTAAGTTTTATCATACACTATTATTATCTCGGATAATTTTACACTGCAATATCACTTAGAACAGAGCCTATGACTTTTTGTTTATGATACTTGAAGAGGCATATTTTTTATTAAAAAAAAAGAGTCTATGTGGGATACCATGTGGTGGAACATTAATTACTAGCGAGCTAGTATTTATTGGGCTTAAAAATGACGTTAGTAATTTGTCTTGTAAATGATGTTTGCAAGAATTGGAATGGATTTGAAGTCTCCGTTGTGTATTAGTATCAAAGGATTTCACTTTAGCTCCCTCAGCAAATGGTAGACAATCACTATTATAAAAAGACAAAAAGACAAAAAGAAGTAACTAGGCCGACCGGTTTTTTTGAAATTAAGGTTTTCAATAAGATTATGATTAATAATGTTTTTTCTTCTTCTTTTGAACGAAATGTGACTAATAATGTTTGAAGTGACAAAAACTGGGGTTTTGATCGACATTAAAGTGTACGTCTTTTTTGGTGATAAGACATTAAAGTGTACGTCACAAACTATATATGATACTAATTAAATAGCAATAATCATGCATATGTAGCTTTTATTAAATCTCGAGTTGTATGGCAAACAATATATCCTGTTTATCATATGTGTTTTGGCAAATGGTTCTTTAAAATGATTGTGAGCTTCTTCTTTTTTTGGATTAATTACAATTTAATATCTGAAACTTTTAAGATTATACAGTTATTATTTTAAATTTTATTTTTGGTCAATTTAAATTTTAAAATTTTTAAATTTGTAAAGTTTAAATTTGTAATTTTTTAAATTTGTACAAATTGGTTCAATTCACAATTCAATAAGCGAACTGTTAATGGAATATAATAACAAATATAGTGATTTTTTTTTTTTTAAATTCAAAGCAACTGATAGAGCAAACCAACAAGCACTCTACCACATATCATGGAATTGCATGGTTAGACAATCTACCACTAGTACTATTTCTGACTTGTGAGTAATTGCTGCCCACTTAGAGTTAACCAGCAAGTTTCGAGCATCAAAACTTGTCAGCTTTACATTTTGAGTCGACTGAAAAATATTGCTCACAGAATTGCGAATTAAGAAAGGAAACCTAGTTAATAATATGTTCACTAAAATTGTGAAATTGAATCAATTTGCACCAATTTGAAAATCTAGGATCCAAATTGTGCAAATTTAAAAACTTTACAGCTTAAAATTGACTAAACATAAAATTTATGACTGAAATCGTACAACCTTAAAAATTCAAAGTACTATGTTGCAATTAATCCTTCTTCTTTTTCTTTCAAAAGAATGAATGTGAGCTCTTAAATCACATAAGAATGTCTCCTTTTTATTGCAATATATATATATATATATATATTTTATAGGACATAAAAATATATTATCAATTAAAAAATGATAAGAGTATGAATAATGCTCAGAGGTATCAAACAAATTTACCAAGATGTATACCAAGCTTTATGTGTTAACATTTAATTGATTTATGTTTAGTTAAGCATATCATTCTAAAGTTCACTTATTCATAACTAGATTATATTAATATGTTAATCAATAAAAATAACGATCCATATATAAATCTTGGTAGACTTATTTAGTACCTTCAACATTACTCTAAAACTGTATATATAAGATTAATTAGGATTTTCCTCACAATATATATATATATATATATGAACATGTTCATTTTATTATTGTTATTATTATTTTGGATGAAAAAAATTCAAATACATCATTTTGTTCCAAAAAATAGTAATTTTGCCAATTATATGATCCCAATTTAGTTCGTGGTTAAGTTTTGAAAAAAAAAACAACGGTTTTTATGAACTAATTTTTCAAAAATTAGTTTCCATATATAGAATCAGTTTCCTTTTATACTGTTTGGTTAGTGATGAAAAAAAGACTGACTTTAAATATAATTAAAAATGTATATTAAAAATAAGGATAAAATAGTTATTAGAAAAATATATTAAACTAATTTTTCAAAAAAGAAAAAAAAAAGAATGACAAATGCAATAGAAAATCACTTTCCACTTCTAAAACCCTTTTTGATTGGTGGCAAAATTTGACAAAAACCAAATAGACACGGATATTTTTTTTTTTATTTACTTTTTTGTTTTTGTTTTTTTTGTTACATAATGGTAAACTTATTACAAGTAGAGAGAGAAAAATTTATTGGGATGAAAGTTTTAATTCTGGAATTAAAGTATATTCTCACTGAATTAAACTTATGAATATAAATTATATTTTATTTGAATAATATTTATATTGAAAGGTACATCCTGTGGCTGGATAAAATGTCCGGACAAACCAGGTCCTTCATGGTGTATGTTTATATATATGCCAAAACAATACTCCATATGTGTAAATATATATGAAGGTTATGGACGAGATTAATTGAATCTGAAAATGGTTTAGTCTTTACTCTCTTTCTTTTTATTTATTATTTATTTTTTGGATTGGATTCAGATTTGAGTCTTGAGAATGTATAGTAGTACCCGTGAAGAAAAAAGGAAGAAGAATAAATAATATAAAAGAAATATATATCTATATCTTTGGAGATTTCATTTTCTTTCTTGTTGGATGTACTTGAGAACGATGAATGTCAATTAGGTGTAAAATGTAATCATCGTAATAATAATTATAATAATAATAAGGAAAAAAAAAAAGCTTTCTCACCTAACATTAGTAAGACCACCTATGCGTGGAAAACAAACAAAGCCAATATCAAGTGCCCCCCACAAACCCCCTCCTGTTTTGATTCGTAAATTCAGTAATTAGCCCACCAAACCCCATCCAAAAATCTTATTTCCTATCAACTTCTCTAAATATAAATTTTTCCATACCAATTTTCAATTTTATGGAGAAAACAAATCAAAACAATATACCATACTCATCTTTGGAACTACTCTATATTTAAAATCAAAATACATATCATATCCATGTAAGTCCAAATATTTTGACAAATATGCGGTTATTTTTTTTTTTCATTCACCAATTCTTTTCAATAAACACAATCATTACCATCCTTTGATTAATATCTAGATTAACCATCCAAAATAGATGATCAAGAAATGATATATAGAAACTTGCATACATCATCATTTATAACTTTTATTAAATCAATTAGTTCCACATAAATTTTATTGAGTGTTCGCTTATGAATGATTCACTATATTACATTACTGGTAGAACGGTGGTACATAATTATTTTCCCAAAAAATGTTATAAACTACTCCAAAAAAACCCTTTATTACAAAAAAAAAAAAAAAAGTAAAAAAGTAAAAACAAAACAAAACAACCATTTTCGCTACTGCATAACAAATTTTGTTTTTGGCAAATTAAGTGTGTTTTTTTCTGAATCCCATCAAAAGTTTTTTTTTTTTTTTCTTTAACCAACACGCAAGACCCGGCATTAGCTGCCACAAAATGCTGATATCTCAACCTCCATTATTTTCTCACACTCATCATGAGAAGTTGATACGTCTCTCTAGCTCCAATTTCATGCCCATTTGAGAACAGAGATCGATTCAATATTCATCTGATTCAAACCTCGCTTAGTTTTTGCCTCCTACATCTTCTCCACCATTTCGTATTCAAATTTTGTTTTTCCTTCCTTGTTTCTCTCTGCCATGTAAAAAAAAACCAAGACCATTTCCTCTCTTGGCAACCTTTATATACACCCTTCTCATTCCCCTCCTCTTCTTCATCACCTGTTTTTTGTTCTCTCTATACAGCTAACAACTTCAATTCCTTCCTTGTGATCATAATCATCATCCTCATCGATCATGGCTTTATCAGCTACACCGCTAGCACTAGCACTAGTACTAGTACTTGTCTTGGCTTTGTTTTCCATCCCAGCAGCTTCCACTTCAAGAAAAGCCGTTGAAAATAATTATTACCGCAGTAAAAACCATAGAATTAGCGGGTTTAAAGTTTCACTGAGGCACGTTGATTACGGTAAAAACCTTACAAGCTTCCAGCGCCTTCAGCGTGGGATTAAGCGAGGGAAACAAAGGCTGCAGAGGCTGAATGCAATGGTTTTGTCGGACACAGCTTCTTCTTCTTTGTCGTCGGAGGTCGAATCGCCGGTGAATGTCGGAAACGGCGAGTTCTTGATGAAACTGGCCATCGGAACCCCTCCCTTGACTTTCTCGGCGATCATGGATACCGGAAGCGATCTGATATGGACTCAGTGCTCGCCTTGCAAAGACTGTTTCAACCAATCGACGGCCATTTTCGATCCGAAAAAGTCCGATTCGTTCTCGAAACTTCCGTGCTCTTCTCCGCTTTGCAAAGCGCTTCCTTCTTCGACGTGCGGCGATGGATGCGAGTATTACTACGCGTACGGCGATTACTCTTCCACGCAGGGTCTGCTGGCGGCCGAAACTTTCACGTTCGGCGACTCGGTTTCGGTGCCGAAAATCGGGTTCGGCTGCGGCGAGGAGAACGAAGGCGATGGATTCAACCAAGGCGCAGGGCTTGTCGGTCTTGGCCGTGGAGCATTGTCGTTGGTTTCGCAGCTCAATGAGCCGAAATTCTCTTACTGTTTGAACTCCATTGACGATTCGAAATCGAGCTCGCTTTTGATGGGGTCTTTAGCAGACGTGAATAGCAGCGCATCGCGAAACGAAGCCAAAACGACGCCGTTGGTGAAGAATCCTGCTCAGCCATCTTTTTACTATCTTTCACTGCAAGGAATTACCGTGGGAGATACTCTTTTGCCGCTAGAAAAAGACGCTTTTGCCCTCCAAGACGATGGAAATGGCGGTTTGATTATCGATTCGGGAACCACGATTACTTATCTGGAGGAGAGCGCTTACGATGCGCTCCGGAAAGTGTTCGCTTCGAAGATTAATCTTCCGGTTGATGATTCCGGCGCCGAAGGACTCGATCTCTGTTTCAAATTGCCTTCGGATTTGTCGGAAGTGGAGGTTCCGAAACTCATATTCCATTTCAACGGCGCTGATTTGGATTTCCCGCCGGAGAATTATGTGCTTTCGGATTCGGATTTGGGATTGCTTTGCTTGGCGATGGGAGCTTCTGACGGAATGTCTATTCTTGGGAATTTCCAGCAGCAGAATACTTTGGTTCTTCATGATCTTCAAAAGGAAACGCTGTCGTTTATTCCTACAAAATGTGATCGCTTGTGATTTTTGTGTGTTGTACGACATGATCGGTGTATGAATTTGTCATATGGGATTTAATGCTGTTTAATTAGTTTTTTTTTTTTAAATGATAAAAAAAATAATATGAAGGATTTCTATTTAGAAAGTGTTCTACTTACGAAGAAAGATGGATCAATAATATGTAGTTAATTATCTCATTAATAACCACTTCATTTACTACCTGATTTTAACAAAAATGTTCTTGTCCTAACATAAGTTTCACTGTAATAATATATATGTATGCATAAAAAGTTCTTTAGGGTAGATATTCTCATTTTAAGATGTCCACGTCTGTATATCCTCTTAAGATACATATAAAAAATTGGACGGGATCAAATGTCAACAGTAGATTGTGGCCATCTGTAGCTTATATATATATAATCATTAATTTTCACGTCATGAAGAATTGATTTTTAATATTAAATTATAACATTTTAATTTTAATTTTTGAATAAATTTATTATTTTTCAGACCAAATAATATAATGGAAAGTTACTTAAGTTTTAGTCTGAAAATGGTCGGATCACTCTGATTTAAAATTAATATATATTAATTCTAAAATGTTCGCTGAAAAGAGGAGGATTTTAAGTTGGCATTTTGGTGTGGTCATAATTATATGGAAGTGGGACTGCTCTGTTTTGCTTCACTGAAACTCATCCCCTATATTTGATATCAGAAATTCTGAATTGCTTCAAAAATATTCCATCAGTAGATTGAAAATATATGCATAAAAAAGAAAAAGAAAAAAACAAAGAACGATTTAATTAAAAATACACTTTTTCCATTAAAACTCTAAAAGTTGAAGAAAAACATAATATAGTTATTTAAAAAGATTAGTGTGATATATTTTTATTATTTTCCTTTTACTTTTTTTGGTATGTCAAATAAATATATTGGACTTTGGCAAAGAAGTAAAAATTGATACATGCGGTTGGAAATATTGATATTGTCCTAGAGTCATTGCAATTGATCGAGCTGCCCTTTTTTATTTTTTATTTTTTATTTTTTATGAATGCAAGTGATCGAGTTGTCCCTTACGACAAAAGTGATGATAAGTGGTCTTTTGCTTGTGCAATAAAATTTCCTATGAAATTATTATATTCTCTCTTTTGGAACAAATTGAGTAGAAGAGTTTGCTCATCAACTTCCTAATACAAAAGATATATTAATGAGAGAGAGAGAGAGAGAGAGAGAGAGAGTGTGTGTGTGTGTGTTTTATTTTATTTTAAATAAAATTACGTACGACCTTGAGTTTACTTAGTTAGTTCAACCATGCATGAGCTAACACAACACTATTTATGGACATGCTTTCTTTGTGTTTAATTAAGAATTGGTACGTGCAACTAGTGTTCTCCAACAATTTATCAAACTCCCACTGTGAAAATATATAAAAGCTTAGTTTCTTTCTGAAAAACGAAGCTGAAATTAATTAGAGAAAAAAAGAAGGGAAAAACTTATGGTTATATATACCACATAACTTATGCAACGTCAACAAACAATAATCACATACCACTCAAAAAAATAATAATAATATGTAATGTAAATCAAACAATTTATAATGTGTACCATCAAAATTAAATATCTAAGATCTCTAAAAATGAATTATTATTTGCTGCATCCACAAGTAGCCTGCATAATAATGTCATTCCAACCCAACAAAAAAAAAAGAAAAAAAGAAGAAGAAAAAAGTACTTTTTCTTATATAACCCGTTTGGTTTCATATCTAACTAAACCAGACTACATGATTTAGTCAGAAAACTATCTACTAATTAAACATGTCGTTTAGTGGCTTTTTTCTCGTGAATTCGAATTCTTAAAATATTTATATATAGTTCATATACAATTTTGATTTAATAGGCTATATAGCTCACCACATGGTAAAATACAAGGGGGTAGAATTGATAAATTATGGTTGACAATATTTATTTATGGCATTTATATTTCTTTTAATTTTTTAATACTAAAAATATAATATGAAAAAGATGAATTATTTAATAGTAGCCAATTAAATTTTAGTAGAGATGTTCATTGATCTATTACATGAAAGTTCAAAAAATATCTAGAGAAGGGTCGAATAACCTTTTCCTAAAATTTTGTTCTCTTTTTACAACTATATGTCAAAGAAACTGGAACAGCTTAAGATACTTCATCTTATATATCCAAACTCTCAAACTACAAATTCACATAATATATCAAAATTCAAGTAATACACTAATATGGAAAACAATAAATGCATAAATTAAATTGCAAAAAGATAAAAATCAACACAAATTTTTTGCATGGAAATCCTAAGATTGGGAGAGAATGATGGGTATCAGCCACCATTTTTAGTCTAGATCCATTGGAATGGAAAAAATCATACTGATACACACAGACTAAGTGTAAAAGATTATACCCATCATCCCTATCAATTGTGATAGTGGATGACCCGATCCTCTATCCTAAAACAAGTGCTCTCAAATTTGTCGCCATGACCTCTCCTCACAAGGATGACTCCATAACAACTATCTCCAAAACCTTTCCTACACGGGAACTTCACCATTATTATCGTAGTGATCTTTCTCGCAAAAAAAATTCTCATTCAAGATTTTGCTACAAGAAATCTCAAGAAATTGTAAAAAAGTGTGGTAAAAGAATTGCATCTAATCTGATGAAAAATAAATCTACGGGTCTCATAATCTAAGTATTAAAATGAATAAAAAGATGAAGAAGAAAAATAATCAAATAAATTCATATAAAACTGAAAAGAATCATTCGATGATGAACCAAAAAGTGTTTAGATATTTGATCTACAAAGTTCTACACTTACCAAACCTTGAAAAAACTCAAATGGTTGTCAATGGTGGGTATTAGGGTAGGGTTCTCTCAACTTTGGCTTGAGTGAAAATAAATTTTTTAACGAATCATATCTAATTGGTCGAACAGTGGAATTTCAATGTTCAAACAATGACTGTTCATTATTGAACAATAAACTACCATTGTCCAAACTTAGTATTTTGACATAAAAAACTTTATAAAAATATTTTGAAAAACATGTCAAAAAACTCTTAGCATAAATTCAAGTAAATGAATAAATTTTAGTGTGAATAATGTGTGCATGAACACCTGATAATAATGTAAAATAGTCTTTAAGTCACTTATTGAGATGTGTTCTTGATGCCCTCAGTGTTTTGAATTATAAAAATTTATCAACATAAAAATATAGCTTAACAAGGAATAACGAGACCAATCAAATAGTAATCTATTTTTAAATTTTTGATCTAATCCAAGCCAAACTTAGCCCAAGTCCAAATCCTCCGTAAATTGCTTTGGATCGAATCAGTCAATTTGTTTAAATTTCTAATTGAATCGAATTGATTTGGTTAATAGGATTTGAATTTTTATTTCCTTGTTTTGACTTTTTTCGATTATAAAATGAGTTTGTTGGGTGACAATGATTTTTTCCATACATAAAAATTACCTAATTTAACATTAATAACTTTTTTTTTATTCAATTTAAAAATTTCTACAAAGTGGTGAATCTACCTATAAAAATAAACCATCTATTAAAATATATACTTTTAAATATTTATATAATCTAGTCGGTCTGATTTAGTTATATTATTTAAAATTTTAAAATCGATCTGAATCGATTTTCATTTTTAATAACTATTTCAATCCAATTAAAAATCAAATAACCGAACCAATTGTGTTGGAATTTACCAAAAAAAAAAAACCAATTGTATTGAATTAGAGTGAAACGCTTTTTTGTGCACCTTTATATTAGTATCATATTATAAAGATAGCCTATATAACTCACTAAATCAAAATCCTATATTTGCATAGGAGGTCTTGTGGCTTAAAATGCCCATGCAAGCAACTCTCATACTTAGTACACTGATCAGTTATATTAAATATATATATATATATATATACACAAACACACATATGTATGTTTTTTTTTGTGTGTGTTTGGCAAAATATATATACATATATATATTGTTGTAATACTTTATTATCGTCATCAAAACGTACATAAATTTCATTTCAAGTCACGTTTTTTTGGGTAAAATGTTAAAGTCACGTTTTATAAGTCCGTGAATAATATTCCATGTTTAGTGGTCCGTGATCATTGATAATTTGATTGGATTTTGATGACGATTACCTTTTATTTGAATGCTGTTTTCATTTTTTCCTTCTATTTTACACCATGTCAGCATTACATAATATTTTCAAAATGATAATTATAAACTCTGTCATTGTCATATATAGAGTTAATATAATTCCGATCGTACAGTTTAAGAATTTGTATTTTTAGCTTTCAAACATGTTGTATTCGAAATTTTAGATTTATAAATTATTGCAAGGTCAATGTGATCCAATGAATTTTTCGGTAATGTTAATTAATGACGCTTAACATATAGAAGATACTAACCCTAATTTGAAAAGCCCTAATTCACTAAGAAATTTTTTTTTGAAAAGCCCTAAGTTTCTTTTTTTTTTGGTAAAATGAAAACTAAGTTTTCTGAACTTACAGGCTATACTACATAAATGAGTTGATATTTAAATTATAAAAGACAATTTTATTTAAAGGTGATATTCAAATTATAAATAAAAATTTGTTTAAAAATAATCATTTTTGTATGGATTTGCAAAAGCAAAAATTTATAGATATCCATCGCTATAAAAATTAGATAAATTATATAAAAAGAATACTAAAAATATCATCTAGTCTACTATTATAGTTATCAATTATATATATTATTTATTAACATATTAATATAATTTAGATTTAAATAAGTAAGTTTGAAAAATTACACATATATGACAGCATGTTATTTAGTTACATTATTCATTTTATAAATAATTTATAAAATAATATTTATGTTTGTATATATAATTTGTTATTTGAAAATTTTTAACTAGGAAAAGATACACCGCCTATCAACGTACATTAGAATCATAGTCAAACTCTTTCTCCGGACCTTTGGCATTTACATTTTGACCGAGTTGACTAATTACAAACCATTTACCCTTTTTTTTTTATCTGTTTGAATAACCAAATATCTTCAACGCCTCGGTGATATCAGCTAATCGATTACTGCCATGTGTCCAAAAATACCGACATTCACAGACAACTTAATACCCCTATTTAATCTTTAGTTTTTTCAATAAGTCTTTTACTCTCTGTTCTTTCTCTCTCTACTGCGTTACTCCCTTCCTTTTAATTCTCTCATTCTCCGAACTCTCTATCTCACTTTCTCTCTCTTAGGGTTTCTGTTACTGAATAAATCCATTTATTAGAGAGAGTACAAAAGATTCAAACATCATTATAATTTCCTTTCTCATTTCAGACTATTTTAATGCTCATTGGCATTATATTCTGATTTTAAATAAATAAATAATGGAATATTGCAGAGGAAAACAGAGAACCACAAAATGTTGTGGTGTGCTGCAAAAGAAACGAAGAAGAATACACATTCAAATCTTTCTCTATGACAAAAATGAAACAATTCCTACGCATTTGGCGTACGGAACATATGGACGACAACACATTACGAACAAATCAAGAGGTTTTTAAAAGAAAAAGAAAATGAGATTAAAATACATATTCTTTTTCAAAAGTGAAGGAATCAAAGTTCTATTAGTATGTTTGGTTGCAGAGAAAGGAGAGAAAACAAATTCGGTAGTGTGTTTGGTTGCAGAGAAAGTGGAGAGAAAACAAATTTTGCTTGCATATACTCTTTTTTTCCTCTCAGACCTTCATAAATACCAAACTGATAAAACTAGCCTTTCCAAAGACTAGCCAGTTGAAGCTCAAGCTGTTCATGAAATAGCTCATCAATGTGGAAATGAATTTCACTTAAAAGAAAAAATTAAAGAGGACTTTTGCAGTAGACAGAAAGAAGAGAGAGATGAAAGGGCACTCTCTTAAAAAAAAATTAAATTGGAATTGTAAGTTTTAAAAAAAAAAATTTCGAAAATTATCCAGTGAGTAGGTTAAACTCATATATATTTTCAACTTAATAAGAATCCACACTGAAAATTTTTATTTTTCATACAGTAGCAGTGAATATATTTTAATCCTAAACTTATTAAAATTCAAACTCTATACTTGCAGATATAAAAATTCAGCTGCTCAAATGCTTAGAATTGTAAGTTGGTGTGGTAATTTTTAGACATTTAGCAGTAATTGATTTGAAGCGGTCACTGAAAATTTTCTCGCCATTTACCGGCAACGTTACTAAAATACCTATAAGTTCAAATATACACTTAAAATATTTTTTTAATTATTTTCAAAAAAATATTTTTTTTATTAAAAATTACCAAATAAATGAATATACGTATATACATAATTTCTCACGCAAGCAAAACAATTTTTCTTTCCAAACCTAAAATAAAAATTTATTCAAAATAAATTTATCATAAATAGTTAGTTATCAAATAATTTCTTCTAAAAAAATAATTTTTTTTAACAACGTATAGCTATTTTCAAAACTTAAAAACTAAAAAATATACATATTTAGTAGGGAAAAAAAAAGTAATTGAAGAATCTTACTTATTATTATTTTTATTGGAAATGCTTTTAAAATTAATTTTGTTTATTAACTAGTTAGAAGATTTATTTAAGTTGAGATTAAAAAAATAATTTCATATGATTTCTTTATTATTGTAAAAACCCCAAAAGTTTTTGTTCCTTGCAGCCCACTGTCACAGTTGCTCTCTGATTAGCTTTGTCAAATTTGGTCCGAGGGTTTGAAGAAGAAGAAGAAGAAGAATCTTAACTTGGCAATGGAGGAAGAAACCCTAATGCCACCGAAATCTCAGACACCGATTTCTGAAGAACACGACACTGGTTACGATGTTGACCATCCCATGCCGGACTTGTCTCACCAAAACCCTAGCCCACTATCTTCTCGCTCCGACACCGATTCTGGCTCCGAAGATGACGATGACGACGCGCAGGACAAATTTCAACTACAAAACCTTGAGGCTGACCTCTCAACCAATCCTTCCAACTACGATACTCACGTCCAGGTATGTCGGGGACTACGATTTGTTGCAGTAGAAGCAAGAGGGGAAATAGATTGTCACTGGGAACATTCTCTCTTTCAATGGCTTTTCTTGTTTTTGTTGAATTTTTTATGTTATTTATTTTATTTTTAAACAGAATATGTAGCATACTGGTGCTAATTTTGGTTTTTATTTATTTATGTTTTTCAGAGAATAAAGCTTCTGAGGAAAATGGGTGAGATTGAGAAGCTCAGACAAGCAAGGGAATCTATGAGTGAGTTATTTCCTTTGACCCCTGCTATGTGGCAGGAATGGGCTAGGGACGAATCTTCTCTTACCTCCGGGTAATATATTTTTATTTCATGAGGATAATGATAGAGCAAAGAATGCGTTTTTGGTTATTTAATGGTTATTGATTATTTTTTAACTTAATTATCTGTTTGTTCTTTGTTCCACTATGCAGAGACGAGGCCTTTCATACAATTGAGAAGCTTTATGAGCGTGGAGTTTTTGATTATCTGGTTGGTGATGGTTTTCAATCTGCAATTTGGATTTTTTTTCTTTCCTCTAACCGCATTACTGTATAGATCAAAAGCAAAGCGGTAATATGATATTCTACTTAAGATGACAAATATTTATTACTTCCAGAACTGCTTATTGTGAAAGATGGAAGAAATTCACCATGAAATAGTACTGGACGCGACTACATGCGTTGCGAGCATGTAGTTTAGTGTTTTGTTGCTGTCTCTATTCTTCTGGTTGTGAGTCAATTTATGAGGATAAATTTTCACCGGTCCTGCTATAACAACACTGGCTGGTTGAATTTTTAAATTGAATAGGTAGCTAATCAGTTCATCTTTTATTTTTATGAAGTCACCTTTCTTATATATTAAAAGGAGATAGATGATATTCTCCTCATGGATGCTAAGGTAGATTCATTTAGATTTTAGTTCCTTTTGTATTACTTCTTGTGGACTTGGGTTGCATCCTTTGGTACCTTCTATAAAAAAAATAAAAATAAAAATAAAAAAACTAAAGAAAACAAAAACCCTAAGGGATACTGGATCTTGTAAAAGGTTTGATTAATTTTCCTATTAAGGTGAAGACACATATATATAATCAACTATGGCTGCGTTTGGGATGCCGGACAAGGAAGGGGATTGGATTTCTATATCCCACTGATGGGCTTATATGGTGTTTGGTGCTGCCAATGCTGGAGGATTAAAAAATCCAGTCCATCATTTAATACCCCTCTTAACCGAATTTACAAACCCACTCTCTTACCTGAGATTATAAGAAGCGGACTAGGATTAGAAATTGGGGCAGTTGGAGTAGTTATTATGAGTATATTAAATCATGTGTTATGTTAATTCTTATTTTATGTTTTAATTTTAGTAGCTTTTTTTGTTTGTTATGAACAATTATCACATATTTCTATTAAATTATGTTTAATTTTTTCGTAAAAATATAATATTATGTTTTATTAAATTTGTAATTAGAATTGTATTACAATATATTTTTGATATGATGTTTATTTAAATTAATAATTAAAATTACATTTTATAATATATTTTATAAAATATTTTAAAGAAATTAAAATACAAAAATACAATCCAATCCAATACTGCACCAAACACAAGATATCCGATCTTGTCATCTAATCCGAGACTGCACTAAACATATGACAGGATTAAACAAATCCAATCCTGCTATATTCTATCCGATTCAATCTTGCCAGCTATATTCGATCTCATCCAATTATGTGTCCCAAACGCAGCCTATATGTTTATTTATTTATTCATTTGTTGGTTATTTTTAAATGATATTTGCTTGGAAAATTGACAGTCAACTATATTACTTTTGGTGCAGTCTGCTTCTCTCTGGTGTGACTACTTAGCTTTCGTCCTAGAACATGAATCATCAGTACGAGAGTATTCACCTGCTGGTATCTCAAAGGCTAGAGATCTTTTTGAACGTGCTCTTACGGCAGCTGGTTTGCATGTTGCTGAAGGAAATAAAATATGGGAAGCATACAGGGAATTTGAGCAAGCTATATTTCATACTATCCATGAAACTGATATTCAGGTTAGAACATAGTTATTTTCTGCATTATATTGGTGCATTTGCATATTTGAGAGCTTATTACTTGTTTTTACTATTTTGCTAGTATATTATACATTATCATGTGTTCGTTTATATAGAAATGTTAAGTTACCTTTCATCCTGGAAGAAATATAAATAGCAAGACAAAGTAATTATGCTGTTCCATTTGAATTGCTTATCTATGGAGTATAATTTTTCTTCCTTGCACAAATTACAGATGTATTAAAAGGGAAGTGTTGAAGAAAAATCAAGAACTATTGTGAAATATGAGTACAAAAATCAGGATAGTGTTATGATGTTCACGTTGTACAAAAAGTATCCATTGCAGCTTGTTTCCAACTGCTAATTTTTGTTTCTGTTCATTTCTACTGTATCAATTTTGTATATCAATTGATATTCATTTAAACTTAAATTGTTAATGTACCCATTGACATATGATCTTGTATGTTGATTGGCAAGGGTATTTTTTATTCTTTTTAAGCAAGTACATTGAGCCTTACTTCCAACTGAATGAGAGGAAAAAAGAGCACTTTTTGGGATCTACACATAACATTTGCTTCTTTATTTTGCAGGCCAAAGAAAAGCAAATTCAACGCATCCGAAGTATATTCCACCGTCAATTGTCTATACCCCTTGTTAATATGAGATCAACACTTCTTGCTTATAAGCGTTGGGAGGTGGAACAAGGAAACACTCTTGATACTGAATCCATTAGTTTGGATGGGGTTTCTTCTCATGTTGCGTCAGCATACCAAAAGGCCTTTGAGATGTATAATGCCCGTGTTCATTTTGAAGAACAAATTTCTGGGCAAGATGTATCTGACACAGAACGACTTCAACAATTCATTGTATGTAGCATTTATGATATGAATATGTTATGTAGATGCTGCATTTTAGTTTTCATGTTTTTGGTATTCTTTCCTTTCTTTTTCTTAGTACTGTTTAGTCAGTATTTGTTTTTCCTCTTCTTCTTGCAACAACCACCACAGAAAACACACGCACACACACCCTGCCCTTTATTATTATTATTATTATTATTATTTATTTTAGTGTTTGCATTGGAATTTCATTCTGTTTCTCTGTTTATAAGTTCATGTAGTTCCCCAATATCTGAAGGGTACTGTTCTTCTGTTCTGCAGAACTACTTGAAATTTGAACAGTCTTCTGGAGATCCAGCACGCGTTCAAGTACTGTATGAACGTGCTATTACTGACTTCCCAGTTTCGAGTGATCTGTGGCTTGATTATACTCGTTATCTGGACAAGACGTTGAAGGTTTTTTACTCTTATTTTTCTTCTATCTTTTCTTCTTTTTGGTGGAAACTGTTTTCAGTCTTAGTGAAACTCTTTTTCCTCTCTTCAGGTAGGTAACGTTGTAAACAATGTTTACTCTAGGGCCATAAAGAATTGTCCATGGGTTGGAGAACTTTGGGTTCGGTATTTGCTCTCCTTGGAACGTAGTCATGTCTCAGAGAAAGAAATTTCTTCTGTATGTTCCACCACTCCTTGATGATTTTGCTCACTTTGGTTCATAAATTGATAATTCTTTCTATTTTGTTATTAACTCTACTGCCATGTCTTTTAATTTCTATTCCAAAGTATAAAGGAAAAGAATAAAGCAAATACTCAACCTATACAGGCCTCCTTATTTGCTATAAAGTTATATTGCTGACTAAGCCAGATTTGTTCTACCTCCTTGTTAATATGTCATGTGTATAAATCCTAAAAGTCAATTTATGTTCTTAGATTTAAGATTTAGATGTTCTCCTATTCAGATAAATTTTAGAAAGAAATAAACCCTACCTAATCAGGTTAGCTTAATTCTGGTACATTAAAATTCGCAACTATGAGCTTTTGAATTGAGTCTAGACTCACCTGCTGCACGCTTCTTGTAAATGGATTCATTATTTGAATTTTTGCACAGGCCTTTAGGAAAGGTTCCTTCCTAGCAAAATATATTGGAAAACTTTATATGGTTGTTAGGTTTCAGTAACATTCTAGGTTCATTCTTTCTTCAGTGAAGAAGGTCTCTTTCCATCGATTGATTAGCAATTAAGTTAAAGCCCTTCTAGGAATTATAGCATCTGACTTGCCTTCAGGCCCTCTTGATACATTACAGTACATATTGCCTCCATTTAATTTTTAAGTATACAGCTGATTATCTTATTTGTTTCAGGTGTTTGAGAAGTCCTTGCAATGTACTTTTTCAACCATTGATGAGGTATGGATAATGGTTAAACTTCTTTGAAGAGTGTTATGTACTGAATCTTCTTTTATTTTAACATGCTCCAAATGCATGTTAACTTTTTTGTTTACTTGGCCTTTTTGTTACAGTATTTGGATTTATTCCTCACTCGAGTAGATGGTTTAAGGCGAAGAATCTCATTCACTGGTGAAAAAGAGAATGTCTTGGATTATTCATTAATCAGGGAAACATTTCAGGTTTTGTTGCCAAATGTGCTTTCAAGCTGATTATTTGGGCTATCTATTTCTATGAGTTTAAAAAGGAAAGGATTTAGAAATTCGACTTGGCACTAAAATTGTGAAGTTATCATAACGACAAAAGCTAAAACTATTAGAAAGTAGATGTAAGTTTCGCGACTTTGAATATCAAGCTGACATATAGACAGTTAATCCATCCTCATGTAAAAGATTGTCCAGTAATTAAGAAATTGGGCCCTTTACATGCAAAGCAATAAATTAACAGAGTATAGTTTATGACGTACATGAATTCTAACAGTTTATGACTTCCAGCATGCATCAGAGTATTTCTCACCGCATTTGAAGAACACAGATGGTTTGGTACGTTTGCATGCTTATTGGGCTCGTTTAGAGATAAAGCTGGGTAAAGATTTAATTGCAGCTCGTGGAGTTTGGGAGAGTTTGCTTAAGATCTGGTTTGACCATGTCTCTTTTATTGTGCGCACGTTTTTCATTTTGCTTTCAACTGCGCTGTCTGATTTGTTGATATTTTTCAGTGGTTCGATGTTGGAAGCCTGGAAAGGTTATATAGCAATGGAAACCGAGTTGGGCCATATAAATGAAGCTCGATCCATATATAGGAGGTGCTATAGTAAGAGATTTCCTGTGACTGGTTCAGAGGTATGGTCATTTTACTCGTACTAGTAATATGCATTTTTTAATAGGAAAATTGCAGCTAGTTCTTTGCAAAATTGGTATTTAATCTGCAAGCTTTTTAGCTCTTTTCAATTGATCTGAGTCACAAATATAACCAAGGCTTTATATTTTTTTGGAGGGGATGCTAGATATAGAAGAGAAGAATTAAATGGGAACTTTTGGAAGTTTAAACAAATCAGTGGCTTGGTTTGGGTGGTATCAATTTTAAAGATGGTTCTACCTTGTGGCTCCTTGCTGAATTGAGGGCTTTTTTCTCACTAAATATGTAGCAGAGAGATTGAAAGAAAGCTTTTTTAAATTTTGTAAATATGAGGGATTTTGGATTATGTTGTTTGATATTTATAAGCTGTTTAGCCTTTGGTTTCTCAATTTCTTTAACCTTGAAAATTATTTTGAAGCATGAGCATATCATTTAAAAGCTTCAGCATTTTGGATTAGATGATATCTTCCTTCCTAAAAACAGAATAATTCAGGACATCTGCCATTCGTGGTTACGTTTCGAGAGGGAGTTCGGCACTCTAGAGGATTTGGATCATGCAGTACAGAAGGTAAAAGTCCTTTCTTCTTGACAGTTCATGTACAATTTCTGCTGCAATATTTTTTCTACAATGAATATGTTTCGTCAAAGTGGCTGTTTGAAATTAAGACGTATGGAGAAGGGAAACTTTTCAATTGACCTTCAAGTTTTACAACTAAGTTCATTGTTTTCATGTTATTTTCAGTAACTTTTCTTCTAGAATAAGCTTGAACAGTTTATGGAATGGAAGAAAACTCCGTAGCTATGTAAAAATAGAGCTAACTACACTCAGTAAATTTCCTGTGGTTTTCCATCTGAAAATAACTTTATGTTGAAAATCTAGGGATAAAACATAAAATCAAGGGATAGTGTAAAGAAGACAAAATGCATCGAGTATGCAACAGTATTGCAATATTTTATGAAAGAACATAGTACCTCTTGTAACCTGTGTAGTACCTTCTGCAGTTGCCACTTGTTTACCTTATACTTCCTTCTACTGCACTGTTTGCTCTGCTTGCAGCATCACCATCCTGATAGTATAAAATTGATCTAGTTGTTTAGAACTACTTATATCTAAATCCATGTATATTGTGTTTAAGTTCACTCCAGCAAGTGTTTTTGACTGCTAGTTCTTTGGTCAGTTAAAATTTCATGTTAGTTTAAAAACGCAAAATTTATTCAGCATTATTGCAATATTTTATGAAAGAACATAGTACCTCTTGTAAGCTGTGTAGTACCTTCTGCAGTTGCCACTTGTTTACCTTATACTTCCTTCTACTGCACTGTTTGCTCTGCTTGCAGCATCACCATCCTGATAGTATAAAATTGATCTAGTTGTTTAGAACTACTTATATCTAAATCCATGTATATTGTGTTTAAGTTCACTCCAGCAAGTGTTTTTGACTGCTAGTTCTTTGGTCAGTTAAAATTTCATGTTAGTTTAAAAACGCAAAATTTATTCAGCATTAGAGCTTCTGCAATGAAGCCCCTCTAAACATCTGGTTGCAGCTTCCATAGTATATTCTATCTTTCAAACAAAATTGCATCTGAAATCTAAAAATGGAAGCGCAAAAGTTTTTTTTGTTTATTGCAATTCGCAATATTAAGCCATAGTATTTGGATATGTGTAGGTGAATAAGAAAAAGGTAGTATTTAGGATTTTGATTGTTAATTGGTGGTCTTAGTTGGCTACCTAATAACTCTTTTTGGTGATATATTCGAGTCTTAGCATGAGAAGGAAGGGAAGTATGATAAAATTATCTCTTATCAATATTTGAGCAAATGAATTTTACTCTTTCTCCCTCTCTTGTTCCTATTGCTAAATATGTTACCAATTTTCTGTTTTGGTTATCAAATTTTAATTGAAAAGATATTTGGTTGGAACTTTATCATTATTTAAGGCTACAGAATGTTTAACCACAATGGACAACACATAAATGCTCACAATATCCTGCCATTTACTTTGTGTAATTCCAAATATCTTTGGTTTGATTCAATATGTGGAAAGGAATGTTTGATTCGTTTATGAGATTAACTATGCCAAACCTGCATAAAGTTGTCATTTTAGAATTTTATGTCAACTATTTGTATCTTTCCTATCAGGAAGGAGAGTTAACTTATTAATCAAGTTTGATTATCCTTCTTTTTCAGGCTAGCCCCCGGTTGGAAGAGCTACAGTTATTTAGATCGCAACAGGAATTCAAATTGATCGATGAGAAGGAGAACAGTTTTAAGAATGCTCGTGAAAAGAGAAAGTCAGTCTCAGACATAACTGATGAGCAATCTCCAGCAAAGAGACAGAAAGATGCAGCTGAAAACCAAAAGAAAGTGCATGGGAAGGACAAAGATCAGGGTCAGAATTTAACAGGAAAAAATAAAATGGAAGAAAGAACACAAGTAGACAAACCAGATATCAAAAATGATATACCGACAAAGGAGGCTATCCCAGAGAAATCAAAAGCATACTCTGACCAGTGTACTGCATTTGTATCAAATCTTAACTTTAAGGCAAGTAGATATCTTGACAACTACCACCCGCTCTAGTATTGATTAACAGACTTGGAACAATGTACTGATGGTAAAACCTGTGCAGGCTAGTTCTGAAGATCTGCGTGCATTCTTTAGTGACGTTGGTGGAGTTGTTGCTGTCCGAATATTGCATGACAAATTCACTGGAAAATCAAGAGTCAGTCTCTCTCTTTCTCTCTCTACACACAAACACACATGCATTGGAATCTCTGAATCCACTTACTTTATGTGTCTTTCTTCTCCATCATACTGTTCTTGCAATGGTACATATTCAATATAAATGATCTAGCTGTCTTAATTATTATGAATTACAAGTGTGTTGTTGGCAACTAGGGTTCAATGTTCTTTCAAGATTTGCATAGCATGCAGATGTTCTTTGGAATAACTTTGAACAAGGAACCATAAGTTGAATATTTTTCAACAGGATACAGCTTTTTCTTTTTATATGGTAAAAAGGGATCATCAAATTTTTGTCTTTTTCTGTTTTTGCTTTCTTTCTGTCTTTGTTAAGGATTGAGTTAAGGTTTGGAAAGATTTTAAAATGCATGGAACATTCTATATATCTAATTATTGGCTATGTTTGTTTTGTGCGCAAAAATTGTGTAATGCATTGTTAATACTCTAATATTTTTAAGTTGTGTTGCCTACTTCTTTCTGGTACTTTATGAACTTGCTCAACTTTAACTTCCATTTAATTTATATTTGAGATAAAAATTTAAAATAGGCATACTGATGTTTAATTTTCTTAAATTTGAAGGGGCTTGCATATGTGGATTTCTCAGATGATGCACACCTTGCTGCAGCTCTAGCAAAAAATAAGGAGACATTACTTGGGAAGAAACTGAGCATTGCACGGTCAGCTCCAAAGCGTGGCAGAAGAGAAAACATTGGTCATAATGTCGAGAAGAAGCATGGTAAGCCAAGTTGATTTGATGTGTTGCTTAGTATTTTATTCTGTTTGCATGTGCGTGCATGTGTACGCTGGTGGGTGAGGCAAGTGCATGAGACATGCATGTTTATGGTTAGGTTATGGTTGAGTAGGATTTTTGGTAGATTCATTTTCAATCCAAAACCAATTAATTTTGGAAACATCTAAATTCAAATTCAGATATCATACACTGAATCTATAAAAATTACTTCTAGTAACCTGGTGATATGAAAGTGGAAAGATTTTGTATTAAGATATTCATAATGCATACACATTGTCACTTACATTTTTTGAAACTAAACTATGTATCATTTTTCTATGAACTATAATTTTATAGTGATTAATTTTCTGATCATATTTGGATTTTAGTTTAGCGTAACCTACATAGTTTCAAATTTTAATCCGACTATAATTCAAATGTAAGAATCAAAATTCCTATAACATGATCACTTGGATAGTTGAGTAAACCAGGTCTGATTCGGATTTCATTTAGGTCTTTGACCTTTCATTTAATATGCTAGTTGTACACATTCATTTGTGATTGTGGGTTGTCAGTATTGTCTGGGTATCTGTGCTCATTTCTTGGTGCTCATTTTAATTTTTTTAGATAGAGCAAGTTATGGGTTAATCAGGCATTTTCAATTTAAATTTTGCCTGTTTCACTCACTTCTGGAGTTGAAATTGACAGCAAATGGTACTAATCAAACTGGTTTTTCCGGGGCATCTGCATTGATGGAATCTGTTGAAGGCTCCAAGGAATCTAGGGAACCTCAGGCACCGCAATATGCTGCTCAAAAGCATAGAGTTGACAATGTGCAGCTGAAGGGGAAAAATACATTTGCTGTTCCCAGAAATGTCAGAGCACTTGGCATGACTTCAAATAAACCCAAAACTGAGAAGCAAGAAGATGAAAATCCAAAGTCCAATGATGAGTTCAGAAAAATGTTCTTAAAAGGTTAAAGTTTGTATTTCATTTTCTCTAATTTTAACTCGCAGTTTTCTTTGTTTTCTAGCACAGTTTTGATGTTGCTGTGGTTGAATTTAATTTGTTAAAAAAATTATATGGGCTACAGACAGGGCCGGTTAAAAGGCAAGGCCATAAAAAAATCTCATTTTATATATTTATGGTATATTTATTTTCTTGTTGATAACATAAAATGGTTAATTCGCTAAATTGTCAAAGGTTGTTAAGGTGGGAAATTTGAGCTTATATTGTTTTTCAAAAATGGTGTTTGAATAGATTGATCAAGAAAAGGATTTTAAAAGAAAACCGTGCTTGAGAAATTTCGCGTCTGACTCTAATTGAGCTTGTGGCACTGGCATGCTTAGGTTGTGATTGTCATAGTGAAGTTGTGTTTATTTTTTTTATTATTATTATTATTTTTACATTGCCTTGTGGGACTTTTCTTTCTGGTTTGGCCATTTCCTTTGCTTTTAAAACTTTACATTCATTTCTAGAAAACCAAAGTAACCATTGATCTAACGAGAAAATGGAAATCCATCCAAAGTCGTATATAGAGGATCAAATAAGATTAACATTGATGCGTTGCAAACTGGGAAGGGAACTAATTTTCAGAAATTCAAGCCTATTGACCGTTGCAACTTTATTTGAATTATGAGTTTATTAATTTGCACTTAGTTAATATTTAGTCTGAGTGTGTTTAAAAGAGACCGTTTGGTCTTTTTACCATCATTTAACTGTATTTGTCGTTTTGTGCTTATGTGTCTTAGCCGTTACTTAATACAGCACCGTTTGTCAAGTTTGGCGTGATATAAATATCCAGGCTCGTCTTCCTCAGAGGATAGAGTCTGTATTTTCCGCCATTGTTGTGTTTAAGAAGCTATGTTTATAGCTTGATTAATGAAATTAGCCTTCCCCTAGCTCTCAGATTATTTGTCTGTGTTGACTAGTGGGTTTATTTTCTCTGATTACTTTGCTTCTGCATCAAACATGACATGGTGAAGATATTGCTTGTTGGCTGGAATGTCATTGACTGCAGGGAGCAAAATAATTTAACATGAAACAATAATATTTGAAGGGATATGCAAGAAGATTAGAACCTGATTACAAACTTTTTTTTTGTTTTTCTAATTTATGAGACTGTTTGTTCCTTGAAGCTCAAGCATTCTCCAGATTGGAAAATATACGTGTATATATATATTGTTGTCCACTATTTGTTCCTTGAAGCTCAAGCATTCTCTAGATTGGAAAATACACACACACACACATATGGCAAGGAGTGGCCCACCTTGACTGAACCAAATCAGATTTGCATTGCATGTCATATGTAAGACAGGAAGCTAAGTTCTGAACAAAATGTTACTAATTTGATGATCATTGATACCGTACACAAACACATATTGGGTCTGCCATCCAGACTGCAGCAAAAAACACTGGAAACTGCATTGAATCTCTGAGGCCACAAAGCAAAATAACTATTCAGGTTCATCAGATTTTTGCTATGGTGCATTGTTTCTGGGGATGATCTCAGATGGGTCAGATTCTTTCACCTTCTGGGGTTTAACTTTTCACACTGATCATGTGGGGAAAGAAAGAACCAGTTGGGAAGTTAAAAAAAGAAAAAAAGAAAAAGCTTTTTCACTGACCTGCAATCATATTAAAAAACTTGCTGAATTCTGCAAATGTACAACCACATTCATTTCATTTGATTAGGGTTTTCTTACACGCCACATCCATTTCTTCACAGAGGTTTTCCATCCCCAAAATATTTGCACACTTCACAGTCACACCCAATTATTATTTTCTTTTGAAAGACACCCAAATTAACAAGAAGGAAAAAAAAACCACTGATTGATGCTCAAAATTCCCATGATGGAACAATGCTTTCATATGGGATTTTATGAAACTGACGCATTCTCCCACGCGCCCTCTAAATGGCTAGAAAGTGAAAGTTTGGCGCGTGCAATGTACTTGCATGAATTCTGATTTACCCACATGGCCGGAGATTTTGAAGTACTATATACATCTGCAGAGGTGCCATAGATGTCCTGAAGACGTCCAATTGATGATTCTTGTATAAATATAATCTCATTTTGGTAATTTATTTTTATATATACAAAGAAAGTGATAATCAATTAGAATATGAAAAACCTTTCAAAATGTCAATGGGTAAGAGTGCCACTTCAATTATTGGTTTTGAAGGTTTAGAGATTTTTCAGTACCAAACTAGTATGGGCTTTGTTGACGAACTTGTTTTTTTTGGTAAACTTTGTGGATCAACTTGTTGCAAAAGTACAATGCACCCCCAAATTATTTTAATTTTATTTATTTTTTATAGAGAAAAAAAAATTGAAATGATTAATAATGGGGAAAGGATAAGTAGAAATGCGAGGAGCCGTCAGGAGCATGCAAAGTGAAAGTGGGGGCCAAACCCAAAAAAACACAAACACATTTTGGTGGTATTCTCTCTCTTTACATGCGAGGCTTAATTGTACAGCAGCATTTAGCATGCGTCTTTTGACTATGTCCTGCTTTGTTTCATTGCATTATGCAAAATGCCAATCATAACATCAATCTTTTTTATTATATAATCATATTTACAGAAAAAAAGAAAAAAAAAATCAATGCCTAACCAATAAGAAGAAGATGAATTTACAAAACAAAATAAAAAATTGAAGATGAAAATAGCATTGCTTTATTTGCAAATTAAATTTATCTTTTTAGGATAGTTCAGTTGATAATAATTACTAAAATTATTTTTATATTTTCGGTTCAAAATTTAGTGTTTTTACTCTAAATTTTGAAAAATCATAATTAGATTTACTCATTTTCGTATCCTTTTTAGTGATTGTGTACAAAGTAACAATACAACGGTTTTATTTGATGACATTATTCGGCCAGGTATTGGGCTCTGAGCTGTATGTATACATGTATATGATATATATATATATATATATATAATATGTGGTCCCCTTGGGTATCTATGAAGTCATGTAATGTCCCAGCATGACCCATACCACATCTATGAAATCGCCCCACAAATCCACATACTCTCTTTTTTTTTGGGTGAAAAATCCACATACTCTCTCATTCATCAGTATATATTACATATATAAATTTACCAAAAAAAAATATATTACATATATAATACTATTTTATATATAAGAACAATATATATTGAAAATACATTTCAGAAGAAGAGCCACATCTATTGCAGGACCTTTTCCCCAACCAAATCCATGGTATTCAAATGGGAAACAGTCGTACATCCACATTGTAAGAAAAGTACTGTCTCCTATTTTTACAAATTCCATTTTGAACAAAATGAAAAAATAAATTTTTTTTAAACTACACAAAGTTAATTTTTTGTCACCATATTTTTGTAACATATATAATCTATCTTGAGATATCAATTAATGTCATCATCTAATTAGATCGACATGTTTCATTTTTGTATTTCTCTAATGAATACATGATATATATATATAGGTACATTAAACTTAATATAATATTTTGTTTAAAAAAAAGTATTAGTTAATTGTCCTAATATAAATTTATAAGCAATATCAATATTAGTTTAAAAACAACATATATTAATATTATCATCACCCTCACAATGATATATTCATATTGGAAGGTTTGGATGGTGGGGTAGAAAATGGGGAAGAGATGGATACTAACGGACTGTGTAAAAGAAAAGTTAGTCTTTCTTTGAGTTTCCCTGCTTTGAATCTTATGCCATGCCCAATGTTTTTTTATTTTATTTTAGGTAAAAGCCATGCCCAATGTCCAGTGTATGTATATATGAGAAAAAAACTATATACACTCGTTATATGGGTAAAGTAGTGACATAAATTACTCATAATTAAACACATAAAAATTAAATAAAATTTATAAATTTTATTTTATCGTGTGACGTTGCGAATGATTAATATTGAAAGTGTGCGAACTAAAGTTCTACATCAGTTAAAAATAGAAGTTCTATAAGTTTATATAATAAGAGTAGACTATGCCCTTTATTGGTTTTTTTTTATTGGATGACATAGTAACAACCATTGCATGCAAGATTTTATTGTATATAATATATATATATATATGTATGTATTAATATTGATATGTTGAGAATATAGTTTTCATTTTGTATTGTATTGGTCATTTAGTGACATGATAAGTACTGAAAATTGCTATTTGTCCAAATAAGTTACGTCAACACATACTCAATTTTAAATAATTAAGTCCACTTATAAACAATTTAAAAAATTGCAAATATCATCACATGCATCGGACTTTACATATACATTGCACATTTCCCTTATATATGTTTTGTATCTAACTCCAGACAAAAAACAAAAAAAAAGTGGTGGGAATGTTCCCAACGGCTAGCTATCTTTTCTTTTATACGTTAAGAAAAGTTAAAGGAAAGAAAAAAAAAATAGAAAAGTAAAAAAAATAAAATTATGTAAAATAGATTCTATTCAATGAGGGTAGGACCCCAAAAGACAGAAAAGCATAGCCTATACCCAATGTCCAAATCAGTGAATTTATACTTGAAAAACAAACAGACAAAAGCTTCTTAATTAAGAGCATGGAAATGACATCCAAAATTTGTTCAAATTTTGGAGGTAATCAGAGTAGGTGTTCCCTGGTTCCAAAAAAGGTGAGATAGGATATGACAAATCCCATTTGTACTTCAGCATTTTGCAATTAATAAAATAAAATCATAAGTTACTTGTCTAATTAATTAACCCAAAACAAGGATTAGATTGGAAATTACAAATATTTTCTTGGAAAATTCCAAATCTAGCAACAATCTTCATGGTTTCAATATCTATATATTAATTTTTGGTGAATAATATCTATATATTAATTCATATGTGGGTTTTTTTTTCTCATGACATGATTGAATATACTGCCTAGTACTAGTGCTTGATTTACGATATTTATTTGTTCATAGATATTATGTGGTTATGTTATTCATTCATGGTAATGGGTTTGAATCCTTTTTTAGAAAATTGAAATTATTGCACTAGGATAGCTACCTGACTTTCAAGCAAAAGATTGCTTCATGTTTGTGTTCTTAAATTGCTTTTATGAGCTTCACATGGAGTAGTACTCTTTTAGGGTAGAAGTATATCCATGTTCCTCTCATGAAAACAATAAATATGTAGGTCTAAGAAGAAAAAAGAAAAGAAAAAGAAGCTTTTAAAATTCTCTTGGTAAATTTATTTTTTGAGGGAAGAAAACAGTAGTGCATTTAATATGTATAAACCACCTTGAGCACAAAATGAGTTAGAGAATGATAATTTTGGTTCGGATTCGTATCATAACAGTGAAAGATAAAGAAGATGTTTTTATATGTATTTTTGAACATATTTGAAACTCAAACATTAAAGATCTGCCATACTTTATGAAGAATGAAAATGATCCCATTTCTTAAAAAGAGAAAAGAAAGAGAGAGAGGAAAGAAAAAGAAAAAGAAAAAAAGTGGCTCTGCATGAGTATGAAGTTAGCAAGGATGATACCCACCCCTTATAATGGTGGTGGTCACTCATTTTTCCACACTTGCATATTTTGCATTGATTTTTAGTACTGCAAAGAGAACATTTTGTTTAGTTGTTGTCAAACAAAGGCTAAAGCTTTTTGCCCTCTGGGGGTAAGCAAATATACTTATTATATATACAAAAGCAAGAAAAGACCTCTAAAAGAGATATATTATTTCAAACTTACCTATATATCCTCTAATTGAATAAAGAACAATAATATTAATAATTATACTTTGTTGTCTTGATTATGAGAAGCATATATATGTATATCTTAACAGATTAAAAAAATATATTAATAATTATAAGAAGAAGTTGAAAGAACCATGTAAATTAATTTGATTTTGTAAATGGAAAATGATTGGAATCTTTAAGGAAGTAATTTTGGTTTCCTAAGACAAGGCACCTTTAGAAAGAGGGTTGGTTGGGATGAGATTATTAGAAGAAAGTTTTTGGGTATCTTTTAAAGTTTTAAAAAGAATATATATAAGGGACAGCTTAGTGATTATTATGAGAGATAAGATGCAGTTGACCAAGAATAATTTTCTTTTTAGCTATATATAGCATAAAGGTAATCTACTCTTTACCTTTTTTTTGGGGACATGTAAATATCCTCTGTACTTTTTTTTTTGGGTAAATAAATATCCTCTTGACTTGATAATACACAGCTGAGTGAAGATTTATTAGAATCAGTATCATTGTGTGATATATATGCTTACTTTGTTTTCTTTCTAAAAGGAATAAAAATCAATTTTCATAAAAAAAAAATAAAAGAATAAAAATCAATTAGGAGAAAAGGATCTCATCTTGGATCACATTTTCTACTTTTTTTTTGTTTTTTTTTTTTTATGGAAACATGCAGAAAATTATGTCAACCATGCCATAAGTTCTAATGACTATATTAAATTTTCTGGATAATTGTTTCTGGGTCCCATGCATATATTTAAGCTGGATAATTTGAAAGGAAAATTCTTAATTTTATATATACCTTCGAAATTTGATAAATTTTCATTGACGTTTCAGATTTGAAAAATCATGACTCACACTTTGATATTGGGAAAAATAATCATTTACCACCTTTGTAGTTGATTTTGAGTAAATTCTTTATGAAAAATCTATTTTGCCCCGTAATTTCAAAATAAATATCAAAACTTTATTTTATGATCTTTTATATAATATAATATATATTAAAAATTGTAATTTTTGTTTGTTATCATTTTTTAATTATATTGTTTATCATCGTGTAAATGAAATTTATAGTAAATGATATTTTTTTAATGCATACTGTTACAAAGTAAAAGATAGAATAGTAATAATGTAATATTTATTTTGACACATAAAGGTAAAATAGACTTTTCATAAGTCAATTTTATGAAAAATCAACTCCTAATAAGTGATAATTATTCAAATTTCACGGGTAGTGTTGATCTTTATATATATATAAAGAGAGACTTTTGCTACAGTGAGCACACTGTTGTGGACTTCTGTGGGCTCATATTAAAAATTAATGCATATCTAATATTTTTTTCTCTCATTTATCTGATTTTTTTTATTACTCAAATATGCTATATATATATATTTTTTTCATTTTCACTGTCTCTTAATTTTAGATTTTTAATCAACGTGTAAATTGTTATGTACTATGCCTTATTGCTAATATATTAAGATGGATTTTAAAAAAAATGAAAAAATGAATGTTTGTAAGATGAAAAGAGAGTCAATAAATAAAATAAAGTAAAAATGATTAGATTTGCATATCAAATTAAATTTGCTTTGGCTATATAAGCCTATAATATATAATAGCACCCACTATATAATATATATAATTAGTTTATATTAGATATGATTTTACCAACAAAATTTTCTTTATCTACTTTTTGATTGCTTCAAATTAAGCTAAAATGTAAAAAAAACATTAATGCATGGTTTATGGGTTCATAGCTTTGTCCACATATATACATTTAGTCTATCACTAAACCTATATTAATCCACTAATTAATTTTGTTTTAAAATGATCTAAGGGCTTAAAAGAGGATTTGATCCTATATTTTGAGATTCTATATAAATGTAAATATCTGAAACAGGATTATACCGATCGAATTAGTTTTATCCTTCTGATCCAAACAGTAGAGCAAAGAGACAATCAATCCTTATTGTAGAATATATATATATATATATATATATGTATATATATTAATTATACTGAAACTAAGGAATTTCTATAGATAGTAGGGTTGACGAAAGACAAGATAGAATTTTTAGGCATCTAATACAGAAGAACAAGCTGTAGCTGCAAAGGTTATCCATAATATGTTATAAACAGTATTTTTCTCTCACTTTGTTCTTTCTCGAGAAATAGTGTAGCAAATGAATTCTTATACTCCAAGCCATTTTGGTCAAGGATGTACAAAAAATTGACCAACTGATAAAATTAACTGATATAATTTAATTTAATTTGTTTGAATCGGTTATTTTAGTGTTATTGGATTGAATTAATTTTGAAAATTTAAAATCGACCATTGAATCGGTTTGATTCGGTTGCTAAAATCAAAAACTGATATAACCGATCCAAAGCAAATCGATTTTTTTTTAATTTTTATTGATAGATTCATTATTTTACTGTGAATCTATACTCAATCATTTTTTAAATAAAATTTAGGACTTTATTTTTATTTTTTAAATCTCTCTCTCTCCATTCAATCATTTGTTAAATAAGTATAATTTATTTTTTTAATCATTTGTATTAGGTTTTGAAAAAAAAAAACTTACTTTTTTAAACAAAGTATGAACCCAATAAATTTTTGACACAAAAAATAGTTTAAATACAAAAAATTCAAAGTAAAAAAGTATAAAAATTAAATTTTAAAAGGTATAAAAAATGAGATAAAAGTCGAAATCAAACCGATCTAATCCAATTAATTAGGTTGTATTAGATTGGATTTGATATATGAATCGGATCTGATCAAATTAAAAAAAATAAAATTGATTATCAATTGAATTTAATTAGCTATTTTAAAAATAGTTCAATTTTAAACTGATAAACATAATTAATTTTAGGATATAATAAATATGGATTTGATATTAATGAAAATAAGCAATATGCTTCATTTGGTGCAGCTGCAAATCTCAATTATGGTTATCAACTTCCCCTTTTTCTTTGTGGTAAAATTCTTAATAGTGCGTAAGCTTTCTGGGCTTGAAGATGCTCAATGCAATACAGAGATTTTGTGCTGGCAGTGATTGAGATAGATGGGTCCAAATGCGTTTTTCTTACAAGAATTTTTTTTTTTTTTTTTTGGGGCTCTGAAACATCTTGAAAATTGTGATCAAGGGTGTGTCATGTGTCATCAACGCCACTTATTTATGTGGCCCATTCACACTCCCACTGTACCATAATTAATCTCTCTCTCTCTCTCAGCAAAATTTAAGGAGAGTGAAAAAGTAAGAAATGATAATGGTTTCTAACTAAAAAAGTTAAAATTTAAATATATATTAAATTTATTGACTAAATTTTTTATATTCAATCATATAATAATTTATTAATAAATAATAAATTAATAATTTTTTTATAATTATGGTAAATAAATTTAATAAATATAAAAAATAATAAATTTAATCATTCTAAAATTATTTTTAAAATTTAAGTATTCTTATAATAGAGAGCAATTATTCATATGGGTTCATGATCGATCTGATTTCATAGATGAAAAGCTTTGAAAACTTATTGGAATGGAAGTAGTTTAAAAAGTTGATTACTATGTATCCTTGGGATTAGAAAACAAGTGAACAAAAATTGATTTAAAAATCACAAACTAATTAACAAATAGAGAATGGTACAATGAATTTTATTATTATTATTATTATATATAATTAAATATTTGGTAAAACTTTTTATTTATAATAGAAGAAAGAGAGAGGGGGAGAGAATAACTATGTGGAACCTATTTTTTTTTTTTTTTTAATGTTTTATCTTTTGGTGAATCGTGTGGAACCTAAAAAAGAAAAAAGTTGAGAGGACAAAAATTTCCATTTAATTGGATTTCTCTGGGGATACGACTTTAATGGGACTAGAATTTTCCAATTATTCGGGAAATGGGCACGTAACAGAGCAAAGGTGCTTCGATCGGGAACGAATAAGAGGATTTTGAATGATTTTTTTTATTAGAATTTATGTGGTAAAATAAATAATTTTTTTTTTGTTTATGTGGTATAATATTTATTTAATAGATAATGTCTATTTAAAAATTATCTGCGCTGTTTGTGTTAAAAATAAATTGAAAATGATTAAAAATTAATAAAAATAAAAATAATTAATGAATTAGACTGTCTGACAGACTTTGTAGAAGTATACAGTGTTTTAGATATCTTCTATTTATTTTTATTCCACATTAGTTTAACAGACTATTTAGACAGAGTCATTGAAAAAAAATTTTAAATTAGAATGTCTATTTATTTTATGTGTCAATAACTTTTAAAAATGCTCTAAAAATTGTATAATGGAATATTTATGTTAGAGATAATTAAATGACAAATTATATCATATAATAATATAAATTTAGTTTAAAATATAAAAAAAAATTATCATTTTAAAATATAAATTACATAGAAAAAAATATGTTTTAAAAAAAATTGTTTCTGGATTTTAAAGAAAAAGAGGTAGAAAATGCATAATTTTTGACAAAATCAAAGACTCAATTCCATTTCAAAATTACTAAAAATTTAAACTCAATTTAAAATACATAATTTTTGTGTTTTATTTAGAAAGAGAGGAGAAAATGCGAGAGAGAAGTTTATGGTTTTTAAAAAAGAAAGAAAAGAGAAGGAGGAAGAGGGAAGGAGGAGAGAGAAATCTAGTGTTTTGAGAGATGAAAAATAATGTTTGCCATTCCACTTGAGTCCCACGTGAAATTAGAAAAAAATTTGAATGGAAAAAAAATGTATGTATTAATAGTGATATCCACTTATCAATAATATCCTATATATAATTATTCTTAAATATATATTCTATTATATTTAAATATATATTCATACTTTTACATAAAATTATATTTTACAAAAATCATAATTATATAGTATGTTTGTATTATTTATATATATATTTGTATAAAATATATATTTAATGTTAAAAAATTAAAATATAATTTTGAAGTTTTATTTTTTTAAATTTAATAGGTAAACGAAGAATCTGCCCCATGTTCCATTTCTCCACTAAAGAATTATCGTCCTACATCCAATTCAAAATTAAAAAGAAAATAAAACAGAGAGGAGGGTAAAAATTTAAACGGAACAGGAAGCAGGGAAGGCTAACCCAACCCAGCCTTGTTCCGTTGCCATTACTAGAAGAAAGAAAAGCAACAAAAGGGAAAAAAGAAAAAAAGTAGCAGTCAGAGAATTACTAGAAGAGGAGACAACAAACATAAAAACAAAAAAACTAAAGAAGGATAAAGTCTTCTAAGTGTGGTGTACAGTGTGGAATAAAGGCAACGATAGTAAAGGAATAAAGTGATTTGGATAATTAATTAATAAAGTAAGAACCAGCTAAGTTTTTTTTTTTTTTT
>QANX01005876.1:14518-28859 GCA_003254975.1 Ochetophila trinervis
AAGTGAACTTAAATTACAATTTTATATCTGAAGTTATAAAAAATTACAGATATTTTTTTTTCTTTTGGTTTCCATCAATTTAAACACATTTTTTCTCCTATGTAGAAATTAGAAAGACTATAATATTTTCAACTTTCGAAAATGTGAATTTTTAATGATTTTATCTGACTTTTTTTGTTAAAAAATTTGAAATTGAGGAGAAAACGACTAGTAATAATCATATTTTCAATAACACTCCTTATTGACTAATTTTTTTAGTTAATACAAAAATGTATATTTTTTTTTCTAAACTTAATTAAAAAAATAGAAATATATCTATAAATACATTTTTTATTTTTTATTACAAATTAAAACTCCAAAATTTTATATTTAAAAAATATTAAATTTCTAATTTAAAAGTGTATATCCACTCATCAAATCTACGAATACATATAATTTTTTTTTTACAACATAATATGTTATTAACAAAACTACATTTTCTATCTGTAAAACTTTGTATTTGTCACAGTTTTGACTTCTAACAAGCAAAAGTATATATATATAGAGAGAGAGAGAGAGAGAGTAATTCTACAGTAAAGATATTCTCATTTTATTAAAATAAATATTGTCATTAAAAGTATATTTTTAGTAATAAATCTAAAAATATTGTCACTAAAAATAAACAATCAATGACAATATTTTCATATAATAATGATATCTTTATTTTTATTAAAATAAAAATTATCACTTAAAATATATTTTTAGTGACAAATATTAAAATGTTATCATTTATAATTTATTTTACTGCCAAAATTTTTAAGTTTGTCATTAAAAATATACTTTTAGTGACAATTTTATTTTAATAAAATGAGAATATCATCATTATAAAATTACTATATATATATTTATAGTAAGTTAATCGCATATTAAAATGATATATTTTTTCTAAAATTATATTTTAAATTCTATCCCACCTAATTTTAAATTATAAAATCACATAAATATTACTGTATCACTAGGATTAGGGGAGGCAAAAACCGAACCGGCTTGAGAAAATCGACTGAATAAGACAGGCTTGTTCGGTTCGGTGATAATTACAAAAAAATTGAATAAACCGGCTCAGTGTGCAGTTTGGTTGAATTTTTAGCCCAACCAGACCGAATTGAACCGATTTACATATTTTCAATTTTATTTTTCCAAAATACCCTTATATTTCAAAACATAAAAACCCTACTTTTGTTACTTTCTTTTCAATTTTTCATTTCAGTCGCCAGCTTCCTCCCCTCCCCTCCCTCCATTTCAGTGGCAGCTTCTCTCTCCACCCTCCACCTCTCATTTCCCTTTCTCTCTCAACATATCTTACTCTTTACTCTCAACCTATCTCACTATTCACTCTCCATTTTCAACCATCGCCGTCCTTTTTTTTTTCTCTTTCTCTCGATCTATCTTCTTCTTTTTCTTTCTCAAATCTCTTTCTTTTCTATCATAGATTTTCTCATGAACCATAACAAAATACTACATCAAGTACAAAAAAATGGAAGAAAATGAGTTTTTTATTTTTTTATATTGTTTACTTATTTTTTAAAATTTTTTTGGGTTGATTTCTTTATGATGGTGGATCTGTCGATGGCTGAGGTTGGGCTTCGTGGTGGTGGATTTGTGATATGCACGAAACTGACTGAGTAAAATCAAAACTGACCGATTTCTTCGGTTGGTTTTTGCTCAGTTTATGAAGGTGTTTTGGTTCGGTTGGCCATTCAATGTCCATCGAACTAGTCGATTCAGTGTAAAATCCGGCTAAAAATCTGTCAAACCGAACCGTGCCCACTCCAATTAGGATATATAAATCTTTTACAAAGTAATTAAAAATTTATCACAACCATAAAAAGAAAAAAAGAAAGGAGAAAAATAAAAAATGAGCACTAAACATAAAATGAAAAAAAGAATGGTGGCTTTTTTGTCTCATGAGAGGAAAATGAAATAAACATTTCAGTTTTTATTACGTCTAAGTGTCAGTTTGACTAATTTACCAAAAAAAAAATGTCAGTTTGACTAAATAAAAATGGCAAAATACCATATTTCTCTTGTTAAGTTAGTTTTAACATATAATGAGCAACGGCAAAGGATGATGGTGGAATTTCTTATAACTTTAGAGATTAGGTTGTAATTTAAATAAACTTCAAAAGAGATATATGTAATATGTCCTCTTTTTTTTCCTTCCTAACTTTTCTATTTATAATATATATATATATATATTAAATATGAAGTTAAAATAATTATAATTGTGTATTAAAAATTATATAACAATAAATACATATTTAAAAAAAAATAGAGAGTGAATTTGACTGTTTAAATGTAAATAATTAAGTTATATTTTCTATTTTAATTTTTTAATATAGAAAGTTTATTAAAATTATAAAAATAGATATATTTTTTTGTATAAAAAAATTAAAAAATTTAAATAATACATTGAAGATGTTTTTAAAATTTATTTATAATTTTTTTATTAAATTGTTTGGTCTAATTGTTAATTAATATTTAATTCAAAATATCCAAATTTTAAAAAATAAAAAAATACTCAATTAAATATCCCATCATGGACATTAAAACATGAAATTATATGAAATCTTACGAGCAATAGCATTATTGCGTATTTAAAAGAAAAGAAAAAACTATTTTTTGGTTTGGACCGGTTTGTAATTATTATTATTTTCAGTGCGGAGTTCAAAACTGGTATAAAAGAATAATAAAAGCAGAGTCCAAATTTTCAAAAACCACTAGGAGGAGTCGCACTCAGAAGTTCCCCGCCACCGCCGCAATGGCTATCGATCCCAACTCAACCGCCGCGACTACCAACATCGCCGCCATAGCCACGAGCTCCTCCACGGCCACGGGAGCAAACGCTGGTCGTCCGTTGGCTCATCCACAACCTTCAAGACCCTTGTCTCCGCTCCAGCATCATCCCCACCACCACCACCACCACCAGACTTCACCATTCGCTCACCACCAGCCTCTCTACGCCGCTCAGCCCCTTCCCATTGCTTCCCCTAATCCCAATTTCCAATTGCCCGCCAAACCCCCCTCCGACCCCTCTTCCCCTGCTCCCGCAATTTCCTACCCTCTCGCTTCCTCCGGCCGTGGCTACGTCCCCAAAGCTGTTCGCCCCATTCCTGTTATCTCCGACCAGACCGTCACTGTTGCTAACCCCGGTGGATACCCGCCTCGCCCCGTCGTCAATTTCCATCACGGTGGTGGTGTACGGACGCATTTGGAATCTCTGAGTCATGCTGCTCACTTGATGAGGCCGCCCCTTAACTCGCAGCACCGCCATTACCACCTTCATCTTGCCTCTGCCGGTGTTCCCGTCAAGGGCGTTCCTGTTTCTGCAAATCGCAAGGTTCGTCGTACCCGTACTGCTTTTTTTTTTTTCCTTGTTATTTAGATTCGTTTCATTTTTAATTTTGGGTAAGAAATTGATATATGCAGAGTACTAGGTTATTAAATTTGATACTAGTTATTAAACCGTTTTCAGAGTACTGGGTTTTTATACTTGATGCCTGTATGCTCTGTTGTTGTTATTTTTCATATCAGGATTATCGATTTATTAAATCGGAATACAGGATGCGGTACATTTATTCCAATTTTATTTGTGTATCATTCTATGTCTTGCTCCTATTGTAGATTCCTCCTCCATCTTCTGTTCCTGACTCTAATGGGTATAAAGATACGAGGTAATTCTTGCACTTCTTGCTTCTAGAATATAGTCATGGAGTTTTGGTTATGCAGCATCCCTAACATTTCCCATGCTGTGCTTTGTACAGGGACAAAAGCAGAGATGACTCTTTGGCCATTATAAGAGATCGAAAAGTAAGTGATGACTTGACTCTTGCTATCTGTATTAACTGAACCCATGATTTATAAATATTTTAATATTTATGATCTATAATAAAATTACAAGATACTCATTTTAAAAATGTTATTTCTCTAAATGGTGTAAAAAGATTCTGGTAGTGCAATTGCAATCTCGCAGTTTTATTAAAGTTATATAGCGTGCTAGTTTGGTAATGCTAAACTAGCTAAATTTTTGGTATAGCATTATGTTGTAGTTTAGTCTTGGGCTTGGCCAGGTACAATGTTCCATGCATTTCCTGGATCGTTTGATTTAAGTTTTATGAAGTCTAATTGATGACGCCGAAAAATGAACATAATTACTAGCCATGCCAATGTTTTCTCAAGTAGGCTTGATGCAGATGACATCCAGAAGAACAAAGATATAATTAGTACATTAATAAGAATGCGCATTTGCACTAAGTTATTAATTGCGTATATGCACTAAGTTATTTTTGGTGTTAATTACTTTCTTTTACGTTTTCAGGTTAGAATTACAGAGGGGGCTTCTCTATATGCACTTTGTCGATCATGGTTAAGGAATGGTGTTCCTGAAGAGAGTCAGGTTTGTGTTGCATTAGAGGAGAGTTGTTTTCTATGTTCATGCCAAGATTTCATGTTACTCCATGATCTTCTGCAACCCCTGATTTTTAACAAATTTAAATTGACATACATATATTCCTTAAAAGTAATTTGGCAAATGCAGTTGGCAATATAGTAAAAGCTTATTGCCAATACCTTTTTTGTTTCTGCTTGATCTACTTGTGTTTTATGGTGTTGAATAAGAAAAGTTATTTGGAATGTTCTGTTTATGCCGTTTCTATAATGATTCATAAAACTTATTTTATTGGCAGCCACAATATGGTGATGCCATGAGATCTCTTCCAAAACCTTTACCTCTACATATGACAAACACTGATCTGCCGAAGAAGAAGGAAGGGGAAGAAGATGGGGAAGAGGAGGAGGAGGTGAAGGTTTGTATTGGTGCTTTCTTATTATGTGATCAACTGCAATGTAGGCCTTATTTGTCTCATTGGATAACTAGCATGGTGGAATATAATGATACAGGATATGAATCTGGTAGATAAATTTCAATCTTTTCTTATGTTTTGCATGGAATGGAATAAATAAGCTGAATATGGTTTCATCCAGCATCGTATTCGGTCCCCTCTAGTTGGTTTACTTATCTTATCCTATCTTCCTTGACACCACCTTAAGAAGGTAATTTATCTCATATAGCAGGATAAAAAAATCTTCCTTAATGCATGTGGAATATAGGACAGGATGAAAATCATCATAGCCTTTTATTAATTTATGAAGCACTTTTGAAAATTCTTTAAGAATATATAGCTTATGTTTGATTCTGGACTTAATTTGAATATATGGCCATTGTATTTTGCACCCTTTTCTTTTTTTAATTTGTTTTTTACGTTTAATTTAATGAAGAAAGTTTACTTGTTACTGGTTTCAGGATGAGGAATCTGTTGAGCATTTGTCTTCACGAGATCTGTTGAAAAGACATGTCAAACGTGCTAAAAAGGTTCGAGCACGGTAAGTATTTTTGCTTTATATGTATAGCAATGTTTCACCTTTTACTGATTATACTAGTACTTTACTACTGAAATTTTCAACTTAAATAAAATGGGCAGTTTTGAAATGCTTGTGATAACTATTAGCATTAGAGTGATACAATATATGCTAATGGAAAATATGTAAAGTACTGTTGCTTGCATTTGGGCATTATCTCAGTGAAATAGAGGCTATTTAAACAATTGAGTAATATTAGCATTTAAATGGCCATTGTTTGCTGGAACACCAGTCTACCAAGATCTCTAGTGAAGCCACTGATTGTAGTGGTCATGGCCCTTTTGAAGCACCAAAAGGCGAAAGAAAAATAGAATGTCTTTTACTTAGGTTTATCCACTTTCCTGCAAGTTCACATTCAACATTCAAAACGTGCCTTGTTGAACTGTGGTTGTAACGATTTGTGTTATTAGATAAAAGATATAAGAAACTCATAACATGCATTATGAAGATGTAGGATTTAGGTATAGGGGAATTTACGTTTGCCTTGATTTGTATTCTTTTCCCAGAAGACACTACTATTTCCAAATATTATAAAGATCTTCCCTTGGTTTCTTTTTGTTTCACTATCCTTCCATTCATATTGTAATTTATTATACAAGCATTCTTAAAGTTGCATAAGGAAAGGAAGATGGAACCAGGATAATATAAAATATGGCAAATCTCTTTTTTCTTTCCCTTTCTCCAGACCCATCCAATGTTAGTACGTTATATGCACATATCAGACTCTATGTCATATACTGGTCAATCATTAGGAGCAGTTCATTTGAATTCATTGTGCAGCATCCATAATTAAAACATCAAGTAATGTGATCATTCAAAACTCAAATTAAAATCCATGCCATAGACCCTTATCGCGCTTATTGATATAATGCATGGCCATTCTGCATTTCTTTTCCTGTCTTATAGAAAGTTATATACTATACTTTGAGATTTATTACATTTCAAACAATTAAACAGGATCTGTTTAATGCATTGACCTAGCTATTTGGGACTTTGCTTGTAGATTAAGAGAAGAGCGGTTGCAACGAATTGCAAGATACAAATCCAGGCTTGCTCTTCTTCTTCCCCCGCTGGTAGAACAGTTCAGAAATGACGCTGCTGCTGGAACTTGACCGTGCTGACTTGACCAGATGGTTACATCATTTTTCAGGAGAGATGAAAATGCATAGTAGCACCCGAATTCACTGGCAAAATTGGTCAACCAGAATGCAAGAAATATGATTATCTAATTTGGTTAGTCGGTCTTCTTGAATGTGTGCTTACTGTAATTTCGACATCATTGTGTTACCCAGAGCCGGAAACTGGTGGTGAAATATCATTTGTTGTCATGTGTAGATATTTAGTCTGACTGTCTGAGAAGTGAATTAAGAACAATTTTTCTCTTTTCAGCTAAGAGGTATTTTCTCCGGTGTAGCGAATTTTCTCTTCATGCTTAATTGAATTATTGATTCTTAGATTGTTTTTCTTTAGAGGGTACTCATTGTGATCTTGTAATGATTTTCTATAAATAAAAAATAATAATAAAACAAAAATTAATAAAAGTTTTACTTTCTCTCTCTTTCTTTCTTGGAAATATTACAACGATTTTTCATTCTTTGGTTAGATACTGGAAATGAAATTGCAAGGGAAGAATATACGAACAATGAAATCAATCAAAAAGTCACGTGTACATTTTTTTTAATGATGTGTCATCAATGCATTGGCCCTTGGTACCAACTCAGTAATCTTACATTCCTGTTCTATCGTCAACGGCTAAGGACGATGTTGTTTTTCCCCTAAAATGTGCCTGCTTAGAGAGCTAAATGAGAGACCATTCTTTATTTTTCTTCCTTCTTCGTTTTGAGTTTTGGCACTTCTTTTTTTTTTTTTTTTTAATTCATTCTTCTTTCTGAGTTTTTGGCAGAAGACACATACCATTTCTCCTTTCTTTCACACCCAATCCTTACAAACCTTTACGATTTTAGATTCCGAATTGTTGTCTCTCGGTTTGTTGGAGCTGAGAGGCAACAAACAGAGAAGAGCTGGGACTAGCCCTTGAGTGCCGTAAATTCTGACGGACAAAAGGTCTAGATTGACTGGCCCATCTGTAATGGATAGAATTTGGGCCATGTGTAGTGGGTTGAAACCTTGGCCTGTTAGTAAATTCCTTTTGTCTTCTTTTATTATGTTATGTTACTTTTATTCTTATTTTTATAAATTTGGAGAGGATTTTAGCACCTAATCTGATCAAACGATCTGGAGTTATCAAAGGGGATGACATATGTTTAAATTGGGAAAGGAGAATGGAACTAAGGATTTTATACTTTTATTAAAGGTGTTCCTCGGTCTAAAATCAACTTATTTGACAATAACTAGATATAATTATTAATAGTTATTTTCAATCTAGTCCAAATTGATTTCAATATCAAATTCAATCCGATCTAATATCATAGTGGTTGATTTTGATTGGATTGGATTATCGATTTTGAATTGAGTTTAAATTTTTATTTGTAAATTTTAAGTTTTAGAATTTTAAATATTATGAAGTTGAAACTTTGGATTTTCACTTTTTTTATTTATGCAAAATAGCTTTTTTATAAATAAAAATGTCTTAGAATTTTGAAAAATAAAAATATTTTTTTAGAATAAAATAATAAAACAAAATTCGTAGGAATAATATATCAATTATAACTATTCTTTTAACTCAATAATGCAAACCATTATAAATATTAAATAAAATCAAAAATATAATAAGTTATTAATTATTATTTAATATATATTATTTAATTCTTTATATTTTAATCGGTTGATTTGGATTAATTTATCACTTTTTTTCCTTTTTTGAAATTGATTTTAACTAATTTTATTATTTATTTTGAATTTTTAAACTGATTTAATCAAATTATTATCAAATAACTAATTCCAACAAATTAAATTGGACTATATTAGTCAATTTGGTGAATCAATCGGCATTTTGCACACCTTTAACACATATTCTTCCAATGTTGGAGACCCATCTAAAGTCATTATAAAAATTGAGAAGACTTTTATTTATTTATTTTTCGTAAAGACAAACTAAAAGACTTAAAACCCAACATATAAAGCTTTTGTTCACTACAATTTCTTTTCTATTTTTACTATTTCAACCATCTGATGTTGTTAGTAATTTTTTAACATAGTTAGTTTTTCATCTAATTTGTTTATGTTTTCTTTTCTATTTTATTGTAATTAAATTATCCGAGAATTTAAAACGTCTATTTGTTTGTTGTTCTAAAATTGACCAAAATTTTATTTGAATAAAATGTCATAACTTCAAATTTTGACATAGAATTACAAGAGCCTAGTTTGTATGAAATGTAAATCAAGGATTTCGGTTTTTGTATCTTCAAATTTTGTATGGGGCTAAAGGAAATATTATGAAGGACCTTGACCATTATTCCGTGCTTCTTAATTAATTGAAATTTTGTGACGGTCAAATCCAAACTTTACAAATTGACTCATTTATATAGCGAAGAAAATCAAATTGATTCAACCCCACAAAGAATCCAAGTCAATCCACACCATCCACGCCATCTTAATTGCCAAAATTTCAAACATAATTATATCATCACACATCCAACTCTTGAACTTTTCTATTCCGATGACCCAATAATCACTTCTGTTCTTCAATATAGAACCCTCTTTGGTAAATCAAATTGAATCAATCCAAAAAAATTGGCTAAGTATTTTTTAGTTTTTAGTTTTTTTTCTTAGTTTTTTTGAGTTTTAACCCAAATGGTTTCTAATCCTACCATTTTTTCCCTTCTTTAATGGCCATGTATGAAGATTTGTTGTGGAAATTAATTTTTTCAGTATAAAAAATTTGAAACGATTCATTATGATTTGACATGAGAGATAATAAATTAAAGCAAAAAGAAAATTTGCTTTTGAACTCTTTGGACCAAGTCAATAGAGAAAGCAATTTTGTTTATTTTTTTGGTAAAAAAAGAAAACAAGAATTTGATAGCACTTAGGAAGAAGAAGATACGAAAAAATAAGTATAAATGCATTTTTAACTCTTTTAAAATTGAATTTATTCGTATATAAATTTTTATAATTGTTATTTTGTAATTTAAAAAAAATTTAAATTAAATTAAAATTAATAAATTTTATCAATTTAATTAAAAAATAAAAAAATTAATTGCTTATATGTAAGTTCTAAATTGACAAAATTTATTAATTTTAATTAAATTTGATAAATTAATAATTTTTTTAAATTAAAAAATATTAATTACACAAATTAATTATAAAAAAATTATATAAATAAATTTAATTTTAAAAAATACTAAACTAAATTAAAATTAAAAGGAAGAATTAAAAAAAAGTTGAAAAACTGTGATGTCGCTAGGCAACTTCCCACAAAAACCAAACCATGCGAATTTTTTTCGTTCAACTTTTTTTTCCTTATTATAAAATTAATAATTATACTAATCATATGTACAGAGACCCTTCTAACTGCTAACCATTTTTTCCTACCTATTAAATTTTATAAAATAAAAAAAGAAATTGTTTCCTGCAATCAAAATTGTTTTCCTCTGATCAAAGGATAAGAATTGGAAGGACCTGTCGTTGTTGAGACTTGAGATTCCAAATCTTAACGCCTACCTTTAGCTGCTTTTTACCAGAGCCTTCAAATTCCTTATCATTCCAGCCTTGCGTGTAGAACTTGGCTGGAGCATGTGGCCCTTACAGTCTTATATACACACCCAATTCATGATGCCTGTATAAATTTGATGACCTTTTTTTTTTCTTTTTTTTTTTTCGTTTCCTAAATATTCCTTTAGCTAAAATTTTAATAATCTTTTAGAAAAAAAAATTAAAGGTCTTCAACACACACACACATACACACACACATATATATATATATATATATATATTTGAACTACAATCCAAGTGAAAAATTTAAATAAACTGAAATTTAAATTTGTTAAAAATAAACTGAAATTTAATTATATATTTTATATTATTTTTTACATGTGGACAAAAGAATGTAAAGATAAAATTCACGGAATTAAATCCAAAACATAAAAGATGCACAACATCTTGCATTAAGGACACCCACATCAACTAGTGGCATTAGACAAGCTCAGTGCTGAATGTAATTTTTTTTTCTGAAATTTCTGTTGTGCTCAACCACATCAACAAATGGTCATAAATTTTGACATTTAGCATTGAATTGCAAAGTTTTCAAAATTTTATATTTTTTTATTTGGTAGTTGGAAAATATATGGTTCTCATCATGTATAATTGACTTTGCACATTATGAAAATCAAAGTTTATTTCATATAAGAGCGGTGTTATTCAATAATTAAAAGATAAAGTAATCAGCTGAGTCTCTAGCCGTTTATGTTTTGTTATTGATAAATTTTCATTTCTAAGTTTTTTGCATATGACATCTAATATTGTTTTTCATATATTTTTTGAATTTCTCAACATATATGAACGGCGTATTCACCAAAAAAATAATAAATAAATAAAATGAACGACGTTCAGCTTCAAGTGGTCATCCACTCAAAAGGGCATTTTTAATGCACCTTTTTAACCCTATCCAAAATACTTATAAGAAAGCAATATCCTTTTCTTCTAAATATTAGCGACAGATTAAGCCAGGAAAGAAAGCATAAAAGGGATTCCAAAAGTAGTTAACAAAGTCCTTGATAGCTCATTACCCAAAAAAAAAAAAGTCCTTGATAGCTCATTCACCAAAAGAAAAAAGTCCTTAATAGCTCTATATCTCTTGGTTAAGAAATGCACTGTTTATAGCTACATTTTGATGGGAACTTTGATAGGATTTCACAACCATGAAAATAATTTTGTTGGAGTGTGATCCACATGATAACAATGGCATTGAATGGATTATGGCAAATCTGGCAGTCTATGGTGACCCTTAATTGAGCCTATTTCCTCACCTGCAATAAAGGCAGGGGTAAGACTAGTGTTTTTCTCACCTATCAATCTTTGAATTAGTTGAAAAGGTGAATACCCACTTAAATGGGTCTCTCTAATTTTTTCCTAGGAAATCTCCTCCCTGATATGATTATATAAAAATGGATCACCTAACCATTTTTGGGCTATCAAATCTTTCAAAATAATAAAATTTTGGAAAAAAAAATGAAAGAGAGAAAAATAAGATGGATCTTAGCTAACATCATATAAATTTGAATGGAAACATAAATTACAAAGATAAGATTATTTTCAAGAAATCAATTAACTTTTTTTAATCCTTGCTATGAGGTCATCGAGAAAAAGAATGAGATAGACAGAAAACGAAAAAACAAATCATTGGGTGACATACAATAATGGCAGTTGAACTTTCTATTTAACTGATAATGTCATGTGGTTCCCTTTTTACCTTAATAATTCCCAATAAGGATTTGGAAATGGGTCCATGGTCGGTTCCATATTTTAATCATAATTTGTCCCCTTTTTTTTCAATGTGTTTGTGTTGGGTTTTCATGGAGTGTGGCCTCCCCCACACTATGCAAGAGCTATGTTTTTGCACCGCTAAAGGATAATTTAGCTGAAAGTAGTTGGCTAAAGTTTTACATTAATGAATTTAAAAGTTATAATTTAAATTTTAATATATTTCATTATTTTTCTTAATAAATTTCATACCGTAATACAACGTAGCACAGAACTTACATTCTATTTTTTATGATATTGCCAATTGCCATATCCATGAGGTATTTTTTTATTATTATATAAAATAAAAAATAAAATAAAAGCCATGTCTTTGCATGAATTATCAAACTTTTATGTCTAGAGCATGAATAGGAACAGCCTCTATCTCTATCATTCAAAATCATTTCTTTTCAGCTTCTTTTTCTTTCTTTTCATTTCCTTGCAATCATATTCATCCATATTACTGTTTATGAGAAGGTATAACATATAATCATTTAACATGTCATCTATTATACTTTTCAATAATCACATATAATACAAACGAAATAATTTATAATTATATATTATATTAAAATAAAGCATGCAATCCTATATAATATTTGTTTAGTATTGAACTATGAAGGTGTGATTGGTGCCTTGTATAAGACATTGAATAATATTAAAATAATATATTAATTAGCAGTTAATAAGCACACTAATCAAAGCGTATTAGACAATATATGGCCCACCAAAATTTGCACTGCATGCTGCATACATAATTAAACTCATGTAGGAATAGGTTTAAGTTGCATTTGCATAACTAATGCTTATTTATATATATATATATAAATAAAAATAGCATAACTGATGTTTTTTCTTCTCCTCCTGAGTTTTTTTTTTTTTTTCTTTTTTGTGTTTTGCTTTCTCAAAATCAGTTCGAATTTTTTTTTTGGGTTACTTAAAAAAAATCCACTCGAATATACATATTTGTTGGGAATTGAAGAAATATATAATCACCTTTCCCAAAAGTAATCTTGTTTATCTTCTTCCAAAAAAAATATATATATTCTTTATCTTCCTCGTTTAAGAATTGATTTATGCAAGAATTATTGCAATTTGTAAATTATTTATTGCTAACTTTTGTTATATTTATTACTTAAATTTTTATTTTGATAATTTATTTATTAATTTTATCATGGATAAAATATTAATAATAACATCATCAATTATTTTTTTAATTTAAACTTATATTAATTATTTTGATATTGTTTTTTCAAAAGATATATTTTTTGTCTAAATTATAAAATAATATATAGCAAACAACATCAAATTTATTTAATTTTGTTCAATGTTTCTTTATGTTAAAAATAGTATAGTACGCTTCTACACTAAACACCGTTCAGTATTACTATAACTAATACAATACATGCTAATATAATACTGCATACCAGAAAAACATGAGGATATGTATGGTAATCTGTATTGTAGTAGTAGGTAGGAGTGGGCAAAAACTGATTGAACCAGCTTAATTATGTTCGGTCATGTCAAATACAAGTAGACGGTCTGGATCGGTAAAGAATGATGTAAAAATCGACTTGGCCGATTTGGTGACCAATTTTCATCAATATTTTTGCCGAACTCGATCGAATCAAATCGGTCTAATTCAGTACCTTTAATATGTTAACACCTCACCCTTTGAGATCAAATTTCAGCCATCCAAAATCATTTTTACCCCTCATTCCCCGATCTTAGCCAACCCTAGCTATCCATAAATTTTTTGATTTTTCACCTCTCTCTTCTCCAATCTCTCTCTCTCCGCGATGAAGCACAACTTGTGATGGCTATCTAGAATCTCAGCCGGCCTTAGCTATCCTAAAGCACAACCGCTAATCTATCTATGACAAACCCTTTGGGTATCAATTTCAAACCTGTTCATCTATCTTCTTCTTTTTTTTAACTGTTCATCTATTATTAAAATGTAAAATTTTGCTAATATAGAAAATCTTGCAGACGAATGGCACACCTCTGTCTCTGATGAACCCGATTGCATCGACCAAAATTTCAGTCCGGTTTTAGCTCTGTTTTCCTTCGAAATGTTCATATGTTCAATTATGGCAACTTAAAAAACCGACCGAAAACTAACAGAAAACCGAACCACCCACCTCTAGTAGCAGGTATTATATTAGCATGATTATATTAGTCTAGATTGTATTATGCGCGTTGTTTAGTGAAAAAATATATTAACATATATTATTTTATATTGTTTCTCGTACACAGTTGTACTATATTAATTTTTAAAATAACTATTAAAAAAATTAAATATATTTATTATGTTATTAATTATAGTCTTTTATAATTCAAAAAATAATATTTGTAAACTATATATTTGAATAAATTTTAATTTTTTTTAAATTAATTAAAATTTTGAAATTGAATAATAAAAATTATTAATATTTGAATAATTTTTTAAGAAGAGATTCTATGCTTG